>PVKA01030865.1:0-26852 GCA_004027165.1 Ctenomys sociabilis | reverse complement strand
ATAATATACAACATAAAATTAAATTCTTATCGTTTTGTTTGGTGAAATTCTGTATTTTTTCTAATGTGTGTGTGTATGTTTTATTTTACTATTGTTATATTCTCTTTACAAATAAAAAGTTAAAAATTTATTATTAAAGAGTAAACTGAAAATGTACAAATTAAGAAATGTTTCACATATTCACTGAATAGAAATGTATACACAATTAACACCACAGAATTCTCTATAAAATTCTATTCACAGGAGAAAAGTGATGTGTAAATGTCTACATGAAAAAAATTGTTTCCTTAGTAAAAAGTTACAAATGTCCAAGAGTTGATAAATCATCAAATGAAAAGTGCTGATTTGGAAAAGATAAAAGAAATAGATATATATTATAGAGGTTTCTAAGTCTTACTTTATAAAACACATATTCTTAGCTAATATAAAGTAAATAAGTATTGAAAATTCCTCATTATTTACAACTATAGATTATTTGCAGATGCTGATAGATATTAACATACTCTGTGCACAAAATTGCTTAATACATAGGCTCAAATTTAGATACTTTCTTGGTGCACCTTCACTTTTTATGGCAATACACTTATTTCCAAAATTCAATACAAAAACCTTGTCCTCCAAAGACATAATTGAGCCAATTGGATTTGTAACTGCTAACATAATCAGAAATGGTATGATTTAATATGAATCTCAGGTAATCTGGTGTGACTAGGTCACCAATAAGAGCAGGAGTCATAAATCACACAAGGAAACAATTCTTTAAAATCATCTTAAGAGAGTGCCAGCCAGATAGCTCAGCAGGCTAACGTGCCTGCTTAGGCAGAGCACAGTGGCCAGGGTCCAGTCCTCTGCGAGCCATCCTGGCTCCGCCCCCATTGTGCTCTGAGAGAGCTACTGAGACTGGCCATGGTGACGCGTGCCTGTAGTCCTAGCCTTTGGGAGGATGAAAAAAGGAGAAGCCCTGGGAGTCTAATCTACGTAGTGAGAACCTGTGGACCCTGTACTAACTAACCAACTAACTAACTAACTAACTAATCAGCTTAGGAAACCCCTTATTTTGTTTTATATACTGACCAATATATCACTGGCAAATTGGAAAGAACTTGAATGAAAGGTGGAAATTCCTTCTATAAATACAAAAGCCAAAAAGTGGTGATAATTTATAATAGTCTCTTCTCAAAGAAAATGTTATCAGAAAACTTTTTCAAAATATACAAAAGACAAAGCCATTCATGATGCTTACAGGCTACATGTGGGCATTCTGTCAGGCTTTAAATTTACTGAGTATAAACAAAGAGATTTAGGCCCATTAAATAACATTTCTATACCTACATAAATAACATTGGTGACCTAGAATAAAATACAGATCACATAAATATATAAGAGTATGTAATAGTTAGAATAGCCATAGGTTCTAGTATTACTTTCAGCAATTATTATTACTTTCAAAAACTTTGAAAGTTTTCAAAAGCATACTGCCTATGTGCTTATGAAAATGTTTGATGTGCCTTGAAATTCCACTAGGAAGGTGATATAAATGCTTAACAATTCTTAGGCTGAATTAGAGGAGTGAGACAATAAAGAAAACTATTGTTGCACTATAAACATGGAAAATCCCACTGACTTTCTGTTTTTCCAAACATTGTGGTTTTAAGATCACCATACACTGAAAAAGCAAATTCTGCAATGATTAAAGCAGGAAAGACTGAAAAACAATTTAAAATTAATTTTATGGGTAAACTGGATTTTGTGAAAATATTTAAAATGACAAGAGTAAAATATTTCAGTTATTCTCCATTTAAAATTATGTTAGCTGTTGGCTTATCATATGGTTTTTACCAGATTGGGATAGAGGCCAGGTATAACAATTTTCTGTAGGACTTCGAATGTGAATGAGTATTTGACTTTGTCAAAAGCCTTTTCTGCATCAATTGAGATGATTGTGTGGGTTTTAGATTTGGCTCTATTGACATAGTGTATTGCATTGATAGATTTGCATATACTGAACCATTCTTGCATCCCTGGGATGAATCCTACCTAGTCATGGTGTATAATCTTCTTGATTTGTTGTATTCTGTGTGCTTGTATTTTATTGATGATTTTTGCATCTTTGTTCATGAGGGAGATAGCCCCATAGTACTCTTTATTAGTTATGTCTCTCCCTGGTTTTGGTATCAGTATAATAATTGCCTTGAGGAATGATTTTAGGAGGACTGCTTCCTTTTTGATTTTACTAAAGAGTTTGAAGAGTATAGGGATTACGTCCTTAAATTCCTTGTAGAATTCACTGTGAATCCATAAGGACCTGGACTTTTTCGGTCTTACAGAAAACTCAGTACTATAATGGACTACTGGACTATATAGGAGTATTTTGCTGAATTCAAACACCTGTAATATTTAAATGATAATGGAACACCCTTCTCTGACAAAACTAAAAAAAAAAGAGACACAAGTGTATCTATATATTCAAAACAGGATAGATACACAGCTACTTTCACTCAATTCAATGAATAGAAAGATTTGTTCTAAGAGTTTGTGTCATGTCTTTATGTTTAGTTATGTCTGCATCTTGTATTATGAATAACCACTAAGAAAATAATATGTAATATGCTAATTATTGAAACTGCCCCACTATTCAGTTTTGAAACTGTGTCATTGCTGTTTCTCAATAAATTTATTTTAAAAATAAAAATAAAATAAAATGGCAAGAAATTAAGAGTGAAGATCGCAGGGCCATTTTGTGAAGAGATGGAGACGGAGCAGTTGCTGTCACATTACTGACATCAGGCAGCAGTCAACTCCACTTAAAACATGCGAGCAGGAAGTTTGGAATTGAATCTCTTCTGATCCCTCTCCTGGTTACAAATCTCTTGGAAAATATGTTAATGGGACTTTACTTCAGTAAGATTTTTTTTTTTTTTTTGGAACTTCAGCTACAGTTTTTGTCGCTGTCATCAACTTTATCTTCAAACACGATGGCTAGCAATATTACCAACCAGACAGATCCTCACTCCATAAATTCACAGGTGTTCACTGGGAATCTGAACACTCTTGTGAGGAAATCTGTTATGGGGGCCATCTTCTCAAATTAGGGCAAAACTGGGGGTTGCTCCATTCATAAAGGCTTTGCCTTTGTTCAGTATGTTAATCAGAGAAATGGCATTAACAGTCCTCTGTTGCTGTAGCTGGAGAGGATGGCAGAATGATTCCTGGTCAGGTTTTAGATATTAATCTAGCTGCAGAGCCAAAAGTGAACAGAGGAAAAGCAAGTGTGAAATGATGTGCAGAGACACATGGCTCCTCTTTTAACTTGGACTGTGACTTTCAATATGATTATTACACCAAGATGTAGAGTTAGCCAGCACCGGTACTTCCTCCTCCTATTGCTTGGGCTGTAGTACCCTCAGAACACCAGCGTGTATCAGGAAACACCTTCTGAAGAGGCAAAAGTGGCTTCAGTTCTAAGCGTGGCCAGCAGGGTTCTTCATCCAAGTCTGGAAATTTGAAAGGTGATGACCTTCAGGCCACTAAAAAGGAGCTAACCAAGAAAAAAAAATGGATTCTTTACTGGAAAGCCTGGAGAAAACTGGAAATAAATAGCGCATCAAGCATTGGGGATGAAGAATGATAAAACTGAAGAGGAACAGACAACCACCTCCCAGAAGGAAGATGAGACTAATGTGAAGATGGAATCCGAGGGTGCTGCGGATGACTGCTGAGGAAGGGGATCTACTGGGTGATGATGGGAATGAAGATTGAGTGGAGGACCAGCTAGAGTTGATCAAGAATGATGAAAAGCAAGCTGAGGAAGGAGAGGATGACAGAGACAACACCAATGGCAAGGGTGACTCTTAAGCGCGCAGACTGATTTAGAAGTCTTATCCCATTATTTCTTTATCTAGGCACTTGACTAAGATCAAAATTTCACCAGATCCTCTCCCCTAGTATCTTCAGCAGATGCTCGCTGTTCTCCCTATATCCTACCGTGTTCATAACTTCCCTGCATCTAGTATCGTTTTCACTTCCTTTGATGTTCCTAGTAGTTTTGTTAAGTCTTCTGCTTTTTAATTTTGATACCTCTTTAGGACTTAACAATAAAAAGGTTCTATGGCTTTTTATCAGCTGTCTCCACAATAATCTTTCATTATGCAGGCAGTATAGTCATTTCCATTTATACATGATTTCACTAATTGTTTCCCTAACTGCAAAGGCAATCTCATTTAGTGTAGCATCTGAAAGCAGCTTTGTTTCACATGACCCCACATTAAGCACTTGTTGGGACTTTTAAACACAAATGTAACAGTGTATTTTTATGAATGAGAGCATGTCAAATGCAACCTGTAGAAAAATTAGTGTAATAGTCTTTATTTTCTAAAGTTGATACTGCGGGTTATTTTTTGTGAATGCCTGATATTTGGGATCTGTTTCTCTAAACAAACAAATCCTTATTAAACCAGGAAAAAAAAGTAAAAAAATCCATGTTCATAATTCTATTATAGCTTAAGATACTGAATATAGTGAAAGTACTATGCTTATTAGATACTAAAAAAATGGTGCTCTGTGTAATTTATAAAACAATCTCATGGGCATAATGTTATCATTATTTATTTTTATTTTTATTTCCTTATTTTTTTGTGGAACTGGAGATTGAACTCAGGCCCTTGCTCTTGCCAGGGAAGCACCTATTCTACTGAGCCATCTCCCTGGCCCTGGCATAACATTATTGACTCAACTTTAACATATATAACTAAGAGCATTGTAGCTCATAGCTTTAAAATTAGTAGTAAAACATTGATTTACAGGATCCATGCATCATATTCAATTAGAAAACTATACTGAAACTGATTTTCCTATTTGTGACCCTCTTCTACTTCATCTATGTCTTTGCATTAGGAATATATATTTAGAGAACCTTTTGGAAAATTTGTATATGATATTACATTAAGCCTTCCAAGTCTTTTGAAAATATGAATATCTCTCAATCTTCAGAATGTTAGTAAGCAGAATATAAGTCATTTCCATGCTTAATTCTATGAATAGCCCTGGAATTCATTTTCTTGTTTTAAAATAATAATTCATGCAACATTGGAACTCAGCATCTAAGAAATCTACATTTACATATATAAAAAGTTTAAACTAGCATATCAAAATTTTAAAAATAATATTGAAAATATGAATATCTGATTGGAAGAAAACAATATGCATTGCAACACATGCTATAAAATTATTGTTATTATTATTTTACAGTACCAGGGATTAAACTCAGAACCCTGAGCTTGCCAGGCAAGCACTTACTCAACTGAGCTTTCTTCCTGGTCTCCTATAAAATTCATATTACTTTGTTAAGTGAAATTCTGCATCACTTCTAATTTTTCTGGTTTAATACTATTTTGTACTCTGTACAAAATAAAAAAAAACAAATTTGCATTTTATAGTACACTGAATTTCAACCTAAAACATGAAATAGACCTATAATTTTGAGTATCAGGCATAGAATGATGACATTTTACTACAAAACACATTTTAGAAGACCACTAGGTATACCTAATAAGTATATGCAGCAGAATTTATAGCTTCAGTGTGCTTCAAGATGGGAAAGTGACATGCATTTTGTCATTGAGACCAATGATGATAGTTACTATTTGTCATTATTAGAAATCTAATGACCCTGTGAGAACTAACATGAAAACAGAATGATGCAGACTGTACAACTGGCCTAACATATGCCCACTGCTCTTTCCTTCTTTGTAGCCAAGAATCAATGTAAAACTGAGGGCTGGTATTTTTTATTTATGAGAAATAACAATGAAGTAAAATTGTTTTACAATAATAATTTTCAAATGAACATTGAAATATAATGTTATATTTTTAGATGACATTTGTTATTATTGTTTTCCTGTTGAGAGAAAAGAAAAATCTGCCAAGACATAATTGTAAAGCATCAACAGTATTTCTTTAAATTCAGCAAATTTCTTTCCATGGAAAAATTTTGCCATAAGGTTCTGATTTTTCTTTTTTTCTTTTTTTTTTGTCTTTTTTATTTTTTGAGGCAGGGTCTCACTATGCAGTTCAGGCTGGCCTTAAGCTCACTTTGTAGCTCAGGCTGGTCTCGAACTCACAACAATCCTCCTGCCTCAGCCTTGATTTTTCTTTTTATCACAAGAGTATGATGTCTGGGACTGGATTTAGGAATTCTAGTGCAGAAGATTCTTGTTTATATTTTCCACATTTTATTTGACTTATTGATATTGGCCAAACATTTTGTCCTTTGATATGTGATATGCACTTAACCAGATAACTATAAATACCAGACAATTTAAAATGAAACTATGCCTTAAAATATGTACCACTAAATGATAATGTTCAGGAATGGATCTTCACACTGCATTCTACATAGCCAGCCTGCATGTAGCACAGAGACTCACAAACGATAGTTTTGAATGTGTGCAATACAGTTGTAAAATCCTACAGTGCACTCTGGAATCAAAGAAATATCATCTAATGGGCAGTCCAGGACAAGGATTATTAGAAATTTACAAATGTTTAGTTTTTGAGTAGGGTCTTTCTACACAGCTCAGACTCATAGTGATCCTCCTGCTTCAGCCTCCCCAGTACTGAGATTACAGGTGTGCACCACCATGCTCTGTTTTGGTGGTTGGCCTGGTGTGTCCTGGTTTCCATGCATGGCATGCAGTACCAGCTTTGGAACCTGGGTCTTTGTGCTGGTAGACAGGCGCTTAGACTGCCAAGTTATCTCCCCATCCCATGAGGAGCAAATTTAAGCCTTGTACTTAAAATTTTCATTTGAACAAGTGCCACCATGTTATAAAAAGTTTGTTGTGACGTCATAAGCTATTCAATCTTATTTTCTTCATAAAAGTAATATATTAAGAAACATATTCCATAAAATGTTGCCTGCAATCTCATAAATAGAAGTATACATAAAAATGTTTGAAATATACTCTAAGTAAGGTACTCCAAGGATGCCCTTGATCACTTCATCATATTTCTATTTTTAAAAGTAAGTTATTTTTGCCACATTTTTATTATGTAATGAAAATAAATCATTGACATAATTGAATCTGAGCAGTGACAATATTATACAAGAATAATTGTCTAAATTCTTGGTACAAAATATTATCCTACTGCAAAGACTAGCATGTGGTATTAGCTCCACAATTTATCAGAGAGAACAATAATCAAGATAAATAGTCTCTAAATGGACCCAAACAGGAAGAAAGAAAATCATATCGGATGACTTCTGAGTACAAGGGAAGCAAAAGAAATTGAATCCCATTATAGGATCATTTCTAATGTACACAAGCGAGAGGGAAGGAAGAGCATGGGGCAAAGATGCTTCAATGAAGAAGGATTGTATGACCCCCCCTTCCCGCTGCACTGAATTGCAAAGGCCTAAACCGAACAGTGGCATATGTCTGCTGCTTCATAAATGAGAAGTGAATGAAGAGCCATGATGGAAGACAACTGTAAAGCAAACACGAAGCAAAGCAAGATAAATATTGTCCAAGGACTAATGCTGAAAGTAGCAGACTGCATTAAGATAAATGGTATAAAATATCAACCTTTAAGTGAACTAGTGGAAAATCAGGATCGATGCTTTTGGATCTAAAGATAAGGAAGTACTTGCAGTAGGAATTTTCTAGGTAGAACAAAAATGTATTTATAGTGGCTAACTTTTGGCATATATATATATATATATATATATATATATATATATATATATATATATATATATATATATATATAGTCTCCATCCCTATCTTTCTTTTTAACATTCTCTTAATTTGATTTTGTTAGTTTTGGCACTAACAGCCAGTCTTTCTCATTCTGACTGAGAAGTCCAGGAACTAATATTTGAAGAGATACATAATGCATTGATACCTTCTTCATGCAGAATGAAATTCATTTTACCATCCTCAGGAAAAAATATCTATTATAATATTTTCAGAAGACCTTGTCTATTTCTCATTAGGTAAAAATACCCCACTTCTCCAATTGTTGTGGGTAACTGTCTTAGAAGTGAAATGGCTAAGATGAAACCTAGACTAACTATAGCTAAGTACTTAGTAGCAACCATCATTAGCCACTGAATTGACCAACCTAATATGACTATGTTATTTAATCATGTAAAATAATAATTTCTCTTATTTTAAGGAATCCTATATTTGTGACTTTTGTCGTTTATAGTAGTTCTAACACTTAATAATAAAGTAACTCTCCTTCCTAACTTAAAAATAATGTTTCCAAAATCATGTCTTTAAATATATTTCATCAGTCTTTGATGTTCTTTAGACCATCTTTATTCAGAAAATCATAACAACTTCCAGCACTTCTCCACTGTAACATTCATAAACATTATTGACTTAAGTACTTTTCAAAATCCTACAAGTATACACTTTGAAATCCAATGTACAAATGTTTTGACATGGAGAATAAACTTAGAAATAAACATCCTACAGAATTTAGTTTAGGATATCCTAGATACTGAGAGACACTGTTGCTACAACTGAGAACTTAAAATTACTACTCCTTTTACATGTTTTTGATTAAAAAGGCACTATTTGAATATTTTCCTCCTGAATGAAAAACCAGATGTATAGAAGCATAATGCATTTTCCAGGTAGAAATGGTTTCTCTGACTCTGTCTCTGTCTCTGTCTCTATCTCTGTCTCTGCCTCTGCCTCTGCCTCTGCCTCTATCTATCTATCTATCTATCTATCTATCTATCTATCTATCTATCTATGTGAATTTCAGCAAAGGCATGTTGTGAATCTTGGAGTATACCAATGTCTTCTCAAAGTTTAGATTCAAAGTTTGGGTATCCTTAAAATAGTTGTAGTGATTTATCAATCACTGAAGTTTAGTAATTTATCACTTTACACTCATATGTGTCACTGCTGAGATTTTATATAAAGTCTGTTCTTTTTTAAGAGAAGGATTAAAATGAGAATAGCCCTTGCTTTGACAAAAAATCTTTTCCTGCTTTGATTATACCATTTCTTAACAGTTACAGGTTTCAGATTGTTAGCCAGCTATGTTTGAATCCATCACTTCTCTTCAGAGTTCCAGATTCACATTCCTAGATAAGTATCTTTTTGGGAGATTCCAAGTCACTGAGCCTCAATTTCCTAAACTGACCTGACATCTTTAGAGAATTGCATGGAACATAAAATAGATCATTTATAATTTTTTTGAGATGATATCTCAGGATTATAAAGTGCTATTTATAACCATGCGATTGTTATGTAATACTGCCTTAAAGCTACACATCCACTTTTATATCATAACACTGGCGAGACTTTCAGCAAGCACATATGCAATGCAAGTTGTTTTTTAATAGATGAACACCTGTGAAAGGAGGGAAGCGGAAGTACGATTAAGAAGCAGGTGAATTACAGAGGAAACAGCTTTAGCCAAGCAGATGAGGAGACTCTAAAGTACTCATCACCAGAGTTATCCTTTATCAGATGTGTGTAAGTCTATCTTCTCTGATCAGTATAGTTGGGCTACTTTTGAAATTTTTTTACCTTAGTCCCACCAGTTCTCCACTGTTAGGGGGGCTGTGAGGAGTGTACAGCTAGAAAATGTTCGCTGAGTACTTTGTTAAAAAGCATTCTTGGATGTTACAGTACAGGTTCTCTTTGCTATTTGTTTCTAAAAAGAATAAAACAAAACAAAACATCCTTGGACTGGCCAGATAGTTTGGCCGACTAAAGTCCCTACTTAGGAAGGAGGGCTCAGCAAGCAGGGTTTCATCCCCATTGTGCCATGCGGGTGCGGCCCACCCCAGGCTTGCTGCCCACCCCAGGCATGCTGCCCACCCCAGGCATGCTGCCCACCCCAGGCATGCTGCCCACCCCAGGCATGCTGCCCACCCCAGGCTTGCTGCCCACCCCTGGCATGCTGAGAGGGTGATTGAGAGTGTGCATGGTGGTATGCGCCTATATTCCCAGTGCTTAGGAGGCTGGGAACAGGAGGATCACTTTAAGTCTGACCTGTGTAGTGAAACCCTATAGACCCATGTGAAAAAATACAAAAAAAGTAAGCATTCTTATGGGCACATTGAAAGGTTACCTTACCTGTTAGATAGTTTGCCTAAGTTCATTCTTTCCTCTGAGATCTGTAGTACAGAACCTTACTGCTATTCAGCTGCTCTGTGCTTCTTTTGTCTTCAGTGACTTCTTTGAAGGTTCCTAATTTCTTCACTTTGAGCTCTTTATGGAATCATTCAACCTGTGTCTATCCATTTTCCTTAGCTCCACATGCACATTTCAATTATGTTGCAGATACCTCCAACTGATGCCAGTTCAGAAAAGGAGTTTATCTTTTTTTAATTATTCTTTTTCAACTTCTTTCTCTGTCGTATTTCCAGCTTTATTATCTACAGTGGTACAAGATGGTACACTGAAGAGCTCAAATGTCTTCTAAGTTCTTATTTTCCTCTTCCATCTGTAAATACAGGCTCCTTTGTAGTGGTCCCCCTAAACTAATTTAATATTGACTTCTGTTAGTTTTTGTTTTAAGAGACTTTCTATATTCTGGCTCCTACCTTCACATTCATTATTTCCCCAAAATATTCTTCCTACTGATCAGTCTCATTAAAATACTGTCTCCGCCCATGTCTGCCCAGCCAGAGCAACTGGCCTGAGACAGCGGGACCGAGTCTGGTGGCCTCCTCCATACCACCCCACACATGCATAGAAAGAGTGACCAGCCTGAGACAGCAGAGCCAACTCCGGGCGGCCTCCTAGATAATGCCCCATGCCCGCCTAGCCAGAACAACCAGCTGGAGACCGTGGGGCCAACTCCAGCGGCCTCCTGGATCCTGCCCCCAAACCCTGAAGGAATGGGAATTTGCACAACTCGCCTGACTTCCCAGATCAATGAGTATGTGAAGATTATGAAGGAGAGCCTTGGCTCCTTCCTGTGCCTGCTACCCAGATCCCTGCCCCCAAGCCCTCCAAACAAGTGACCAGCCAGAGACCTCAGGGCTGACTTGCCAACAACTCCCAGGATCCCCTACCCCAAAGCCCACTAAGCAAGTGGGAATTTCCCAGACTCCTTGGGCATCAAAGTTTGGTGAGTGTGTGGTGAGTCTGAGGAATAGCCTCTGGCTTCTCCCTGCGTGCTCTGCACCATCCAGAGCCTCAGGCCCCAAGACGTCCTAGCCAGAGACCTGCCTGAGACACCTCAGACAGACATACCTGGCAGCTCCCTGTAGCCATTGCACCCAAGCCCACCATAGGAGCGAGAACTTTTGGTGACTTTCCTGACACTTGATCCACCCCTCACCAGCCTGGTGAGTGTGAGGGAGAGCTTTTGTGACCCCAGTGTTCCCCTAACCAGGGACAAAACAGAGGGGAATCACAGGAGCTGCAGCAAAGAGGAACTGAACGCAACAGCTAGATCCAGGCCAGGCATAACTGGATAAGCTCATACTTAATAGATTGACACCCAAATCTCATTACACACTAAGTTTATACATGCACCAAAACTCTACACCAAAGGTCAGAGGTCAGTACTACAAAAAATGACAAAGACAAGGAGAAAAATGCAATCTCAAGTCTTAAGTCCACCAATAAGTGCAGAGGACACTAGCTTAGCTGAAATGAATGAATTAACAGATACAGAAGCAAAGGAACAACAGCAGAAAGGTATAGAGGAACTCAGATGAGAATTAAGGCCTGAAATTTAAAAAATCAATATTTGAATACATAGCATCTGAAATAAAGAATAAAATCCAGAAAAATCTGGGGGAAACCCAATGCTGACAGAGAACAAGTGCAGAGAACACTATTTCAGATGAAACTTATGAATTAATAGTGTCTGAAGCAAAGAAACAACAGCAGAAAGGTCATGAGGAACTCAAAGAAGAAATAATTTCCAAAATCAAAAAAATAATTCTTTGAAATTATACCATCTGAATTACAGAAAGAACTCCAGAAATATACAGAAGAAACCCAATTTGGAAGAAACTGTGCAGAAAAAGGGTTAATAGCTACCTCCAAAAAAGACATGAATAAAAAAAAGAAGCTATGACAGAATCCTGGAATGAGCAATACAGAAAAGAAATAGAACACATGAAGCACAGGCAAAGAGATATAGAAGAACTAAAAATATCAATCACAAGTCTACAAAACTGTTTGAGTGCAAGCTAAAACAGAGTTTCACATCTAGAGGACGCTGGTGCAGTTAGTAAAAAGGTGAGAAAGGATCTCTCAAAAACAACGAGAATGCAGGAAAAAGTAATCCATTACATTCAAGATGATGCCAAGATGAACAATGCGAGATGAATTGGCATTAATGAGAATGAAGGAGTCAATACAAATAATATAAAAAGTATATGGGCAGAAGGAATCACAGAAAACTTCTCAAATATGAGGAAACAAAGCAAAATTCAGGTAACCAAATCATACAGAACACAAAACTATTTCAACCCAAGTAAAAATACAAAGAAACATATAATAGTCAAGATCCCAAGCAGATCACATTCAAAGGAAAACCCATCAGAATTACAGCCAACTTCTCTACACAAACCATGAAGGCAAGGAGAGGATGAAAGAATTGTTTAAGTCCTGTAAGAAAACAAATTCCAGTCCAGACTATTATACCTTGCAAAAATACTCTTTCAAGTTTGATGAAGAAGTGAAATTCTTCCATGACAAAGAAAACTAAAGAATTTCATGATGACAAAGCCATCCCTTCACAGGCTGCTGAAAGATGTTCTAGACCAGAACTCCATGAATGAGAATGGAAGGAACCCACTAAAAAGAATAGACAATTAAACACAAGACACAAAGGAGTAAACAAGAGCAGGTACATATCATGACAAACATAAGTCAACACATTTCAATTATAACCATCAATGGAAATGGACTCAATTCACCAATTAAGAGAAATAGACTGGCACAGTGGATTGGGAAACAATCTTTAACAATATATAGTATATAAGAAACACTTATCTGAAAAGGACATTCATAGGATCAAAGTCAAAGGATGGAAAACAATACTACATGCCCCACTACCTCAGAAAAAAGCAGGTGTTGCAATTATGTTCTCAAACAGTCTCATCTTGAAACCAAGAATGATCAAATGATACGAACAAGGCCACTATATTTGGGTCAGGGGAAAAATTGAAGAGCAAGAGGTAACGTTCATAAATATCTATGCACCAAACACAGGAGCACCCAACTATGTAAGATAAGTCTTAATGGACATGAAAAACCTAATATATAAGACCACAATCTTAACAGGAGAACTTAACACCCCATTATCTCAAAAAGATAGGTCAACCAGACAAAAATTAGCGAAGAAGTAGTACAAGTGAACCAGAGCTTGGAATGAAAGGACCTCATGGACATATACAGAGTGCTCCACACAACCACAGCAAATACACATTTTTTTCAGCTGCACATGGGTCAATTTCCAAACTATATCACATACTAGTCCAGAGGTCATGCTTAAGTATATGCAAGAAAACAGCAATTATCCCATGCGTATTATCTGACCACAGTGCAATGAAACTGGAACTAAATGACAAAAGAAACCAGAAAAGCCAGCTAAATTCATGGAAATTAAACAACACCCTACTCAGTAATTAATGGGTCACAGAAGTAATTAAACAAGAATTTCAACAATATCTATAATTCAATGAAAATTCAAGCACAACTTACAGGAATCTATGGGATGCAATGAAAGCAGTTCTTAGAGGGAAATCCCAGCTATAAACACACATTAGGAAAACAGAATGGGAACAAATAAAGACCTTAATGTTGTACCTCTGACATCTAGAAAAATAAAAGCAAATGAAACCCAGAGCTGAAAGATGGGAAGAAATCATAAAGATTAGAGCAAAAATTAATTCAATTGAGATGAAGAAAACAGTTCAAAGCATCCAAAAATCAAAACGTTGGTTCTTTGAAAGGTTCTGTCAAGTGTTTCCCATGGAAATATATGTTTGTTCATGAATTCTTTGCCTACCCCAATGCCTTGAAGAGTTCCTCCTACTTTCTCTGTCAGGAGATATAGTGTTTCTGTCTTAATGTTTCAATCTTTATTTTTTTTTTCCCCTCTCAGATATTTTTATTTTATTTTATTTATTTATTTTTTATTTTACTGAAGTACAAATATCAGTGAGACAGTTTTAAGACACCTTAACAGGACAGATTCAATAAATTAATACATTAAAAACTGTTTTCATAATATTTTGGTAACGTACAAGGTGGATACATGGTATTAAACTTACAGATATTATTATAGCAGATGTCTCTTATATGTTTTGATCTTTAAATCATTTTGACTTTACCTTAGTCCATGATGACAGAGCTAGCTCAAGCTTTGGTTTTTGGCATGTAGAAAGACAGGTTTTTCCAGCACCATTTGTTAAAGAGGCTACCTTTCATCCAGTAAGATTGTTTGGCCCCTTTGCCAAAGATCAGATGGCTGACTGTGTTTCTAGATGCTTCTGCATGTTCTCATCTATTCTACTGATTTTCAGGTATAGTTCTTTCCAATACCATGTTGATTTTATCACAGTGGCTTTGTAGTATAATTTAAAGTCAGTAATTCTGATGACTCCTGCCTTGTCTTTATTTGCCAAGATGGTCTTTGCTATTCTATCTTTTCTAGTTCTAAATAAATTTTAGGAACAATTTCTCTAGGACTGGGAGCTATGCTGGAGGCAGTTTAATAGGGATTGCATTAATCTGTACAGCAATTTTGGGAGTATGGCCATCTTCACGGTGTTGGTTCTTCCTTCCAGGAGAATAGAATGTCGTTCCATTTTCTGAAATCCTCTGAAATCTCCTTTCTTAGGGTGCTGTAATTTTCTGTGAAAAGATCTTTTGCTTCCTTGGTTAAGTGAATTCCAAAGTATTTCATTTTCCGCGGTGCTATTGTAAAAGGTATTGTTTCTATTGTTGCCTTTCAGTTTGCTTGTTATCTGTGTAGAGGAATGCTATTGACTTTTGAGTATTGACTTTGTAATCCTGCTATGCTACTGAATTTCCGTATCAGTTCTAGTAGTTTCTTGGTGGAATTTTATGGGTCTTCCACTTAAAGTATCATGTCATCTGCAAATAGTGATAATTTAACTTCTTCTTTACCTAGTCTTGTTCTTTTTATTTTTCCCTCTTTTCTAATGGCTGTAGGTAATGATTACAAAATTATATTGAATAGGAGGGTTGATAGAGGACATCCTTGTCTTGTACCTGATTTAAGAGTAAAAGATTTCAATTTTTCCTCATTTAGGATTATATTAGCTTTTGGGTTGTCATAGATGACTTTTATCAAGTTAAGGTAGAGTCCATCTATTCTAATTTTCTGTAACTCTTTGAACGTGAATGAGTGTTAGATTTTCTCAAAAGCTTTCTCTGCATCAAATGAGATGTTCATGTGATTTTTAGATTTCAGTCTATTAATATCCTGTATTACATTTATAGATTTTCGAATATTCAACCATCCTTGCATCCCTGGGATGAAACCTTCCTGGTCATGGTGTATGATCTTCTTGATGATTTGCTGTATTCTATTTTCTAGGATTTTACTGAGTATTTTTGCATCTATATTCATGAGGGAGATTGACATGTAGTTCTCCATCTTAGTTGTGTCTTTCCATGGTTTTGAATTCAGAATAATATTTGCTTCCAGAAGTGATTTTGGGAGAATTGCTTCCTTTTCAATTTCATTGAAGAGTTTAAGGAGTGTAGAAAATTATATCTTCTATAAATTTCTTACACAACTCAGCTTTGAATCCATCAAGATCTAGACCTTTCTTTGTTAGTATGCTTTTTATTACATTTTTTATTTCATTGGCTGTTATTGGTTTATTGAGAATTGTTATTTCTTCTTGGTTCATTCTTGGTAATTTTTACCTTTCTAGGAATCTGTCCATTTCATCTGTGTCTTCTATTTTGTGAGCATAAAGATTCTCAAAGTAGCTATTTATAATCTTCTGGATTTTCACTGGGTCTGTCATGATTTCTTTCTTTTCATTTCTTACTGCTTTTATTTGAATTTTTTTCTTTCTTCTTTTGATGAGGTTGTCTAGAAGCTTATCTACTTTATTTCAACAAAGTAAAGAGACAACCCACAAATTTTGAAAAAATCCTAAGTAATAAGGAATCAGACAAAGGTCTGCTTTCTAGAATAAAGAAAGAACAAACATATAACAGGGCCCTCAAATTTGAAGACCTAATTCAAAAATGGGCATCTGAGATGAATACACACTTCTCAGAGGATGGAATTAAGGAAGCAATTAAATATATGAAAAAATGCTCCACATCGCTACCCATCAGTGAAATGCAAATAAAAAGAACACTGAAATACCATCTCACTCCAGAAAGAATGGCTATCATAAGGAAATCAACCAACAACAAAGATGGAGAGGCTGTGGGGAAAAGGGAACACTTCTCCACTGCTGGTGTGGGTGTAGACTGGTACAACCACTGTGGAGATCAGTGTGGAGACTCCTCAAAAGAGTAGGACTGGAAATCCCATTCAAGCCAGCTATTTCCATACTGGGAATTTACCCAAAGGTACTGAAAACATTATATCAGAGTGATATATGTGTACCTATGTTTATAGCAGCACAATTTGTGATAGCAAAATCTTGGAAATGACCAAGATGTCCATCACATGAGGAATGGTTGAAAAAGATGTGGTATTTCTATATAATGGAGTATTACTCAGCTATTAAGAATGATAAACTTGAAGCATTTATATTGAAGTGAATACCAATTGAACATATACTCCTAAATGAAATAAACCAGACATACATGTGCAACTATCATATAGTCTCCTTAGTATAAAAAGTCAAAAAAAGAAATACAAATAGAAATGTACAACAACAACTAAAAAGAATTTAGTCAAATAATTAGGGCAAACCGAATGTCATATGCTGCAGGGTACTAAACATCTGTTTTCCTGGATGGTTATCAACCTGAACTCACATATCAAAATTGGAGAAATTGAAGAGCCACAAGGCCAACCATCATTTTGACCCTAGCCTTTCAAGATCAGTGAATTCTCAGGACATAGGTGAACCTGTAGTGTAACATCATGAAACTCAGTTGTGCTCCAAATTTTCTGATCAAAGAGATTATAGAGCCACACAGGAAACAGACTGTTGATCTATAATATGACTAGGGAGAGTCATATGGAGAGAAAACTCTCTTAGACTCTCACAGAGAGCAAAGTGTTCAAGCATTAGCTGTGACTCATCCACATAGATGGCACAGAGAAAGGATCCACAGAGTAAGGTACAGGATTATAAGATAAACCCTGAGAGGACTTCACTGACCTCATTAGAAACAAAAGCTACATCTTTTGGTATATAGGTCTATCTCTGTCTTAACCATCCAGCAGAACAGTATAAAAATGAAGTATATATCATATGGCCATAATAATAAGTTGAGCTGTAAATGGCTATAGTCAATAACTTCTTCAGATAACTCACTATTATGGTGGAATGTTGGACTTTGTTGGATTGTGTTGCCGAGTTCAGGCACCTAAATTGGTTTAATGAAAATGGGGTGCCCATCTTTGACAGGTCTAGACAGAAAAAAAATGGGGTATACAAATGAAGAATCATGATGTGTGTGTATAAACAGTACAGTTAGGATAAATATGCCATACTTCTGCATAATTCTATGAGAAGCAAACTTTGCACTAATAGTGATTGGACAAAATATTATGTTGGCTTCTCATACTATGGACAACCACTAGGAAAATAACAAGGTAGAAAGTATTAATTATTGAATTTGTGATATAATTCAGGTATAAAAAATAAGATAAGTAAACAGCTACACTCTCTTAATTCACTAATTAGAGACATCTGGTATAATAATGTCTGTAATTATAATATCATGTAAGCATCTCGTACAATACCAAAACATTATGAAAACAGTTTGCAATGTATTAGTTTATCATATTTGTCCTCTTAATTTGTCATGGAACTGTCTCATTGCTATTTGTTCTTCAATAAAATAAAAGAAAAATACCGTCTCCACTAATATACTACTTTTCTTCATGGCTTTTGCATTTCTTGTGATTAAAATCTCCTCAAGATCTGCCTCAGATGCAGAAAAATACTTGAACTAAGTTCAAATGATTTCTCAATTCTAATATTTTTACTCTTATTTGTTATCTCTTAGTTTAAACACTTTCCTAATGAGGGCAAATTTTATTTTATATTATTTCTTAATCTAATTATTAAGGTTACTATTTATTTTACTACTTTTTAAACAATTAGGAGCATCCTGATTTTAAAGTCAAATTCATATTTAATATTTCTTCTATAAATGCTTCTGAAACTTTTATGGATAACATGTTCCATTGAGCAGTAGTATTATATAATGAGAAGAAAATGTGTTGCTTAAACATTTATGAAGCTCCACTAAGTGGAAAAGAAATGAATTAAGACCAAGAGAAATGAGAATTGTTGCTATTTTGCAGTTGGAATAGCCTGTTCTAGGAAATTTTGACGATATCAAGATTCCTGGGAGAGACTTCCATTAAGAATTAACTGATGAGCTGATATGTACTTAATAAACAAGATGGAATTAGGTGAAATCAGAGAACAAAAACATTTGCAGAGAAAACTATATGTAAAAAGTTATACTGTCATGGTAGATAACAAAGGACATGGGAGGAACAGGTTGATATAAAAAAAAACAGGAGGAGAACATGAATTAAACTATGTGAGGGTCAACATGTACATGGATAGTGTTATGGATGTAGTGGAAGATTTTTGATTATTCAGCTAAGAGCATTAATATGTTATTGTGTAATTTCAAATAGGAATAGTATAGAATAATTTCAGTGTGGAAAACAAAACCAAACTCCACTTATGCATCATATTGGGTGTGGTTTGGAGACCACACTAATGTGGTGGCCATGAGTAAAAAAGATCTAGGAACTTATGGAATAGAACAGGTGAGAGACAACAGAGCCACAGCCTAGGGTTTCAACAGCACAAAGAGTTGTTGGATTTGTGCTCCATTTAGAAAGCCAAAGCTTCAAACCTCACTGTTCATCTGGCACTGGGGGATTTGAGAGTACAGACTGACAAAGAGAAGGCTTTTGAGTCTGATTTGCCTACTACTTGATCTTAGCCAAAAGGCTGAGAAGCGATGATTTGCCTACTACTGTGTAGGAAATGAGCAACAAAGGAACACATTTATAAAGATAATCAAACAATAAGATATATGCTTACTAGTTATAAGATGGCTTTGAGATCTACATGAAGAGGAATTTGTCATAGTAGTGGGAACTACTAAAATGGAGCTCAGAATAGAGGCTTCACTGGAAGATATTCATTTGACAGGCAAATCCAAACTTAAAATCAACATTCAGAATTTAACATTATTGTCAGGTAAGTGGAACACATACAGAAAATTCATGATCTCTCCAAATCTATTTTTTTTGCCTTTTTTTCCTAGGCTTATGGTCATGTAATTAGTGATTATACTGTAGAGATTCAACTATATGTAAGGCTGACCATGTAGGCAAATCTTCAGCAATGGAATACAAAAGAATAAATGATCAACCACTAAATGGTCTTCATGAAAAATAATGCTTGACCTAAACTTTATTTTCTCTTTTTATATGGTTGAAATTACACACAAGTAGAAGATCAGACTCACTGGCTAAGACTCTTAGCTAACTCGCTGTAGTGGAATACAACTCCTTTCCTTACATGATCAGTTCAGAGAAATAAACTTCTTTCTTGCTTGATCCATTTGGAGCATTTCATGGTGTTTTGCTCATTTCACTTTACTTTTAACTTAAGCTTTTGAAACATCACTTATAATATAATGAGTACATAAATTAGCAGAAATGCACAGGCTATGTGCTGAGTGCACAGTGCATTCCTATGGCTCCTTTCAGCACATGATTGTTTAAATTTCTATTAATCCTGAAAATAACATGTCATCACTCCTGCTGCATAGACAGAAAAGTAAAATTCAAAATATTTTGGTAAATTGCATAAGTCACTGGGTTGATAAGTGATCCAGGACTGAAAAACAAATAGATCTCCAAGGTCTCCATTCTTTTTTTTTTTTTTTTTTTTTTTTTTTTTTTTTTTTTTGAGACAGGGTCTCACTATGCAGTTCAGGCTGGCCTTAAGCTCACTTTGTAGCTCAGGCTGGTCTTGAACTCACAACAATCCTCCTGCCTCAGCCTCCCAGTGCTTGGATTATAGGCATGCGCCACCACGCCTGGTCATCCATTCTTTAAGCTACATCATGGTGTGGTTTCTGTCTCTAAGCTTTCCAGTTCTCTAAGAACTGACACAGTACCTTTTATTTTTTAATTCCCAGAGTGCCTAACATGAGGTCTTTCACATGGTTGAAAGTTATTAAATATTCATTTATTTCCTTAGAATGCAGGCCTTAACAATTCAACTGGAGAATTCATTTCCTTCCATAAATTTCTGTACTGAGAATGAGCCCAATGAGATTTAATTTCATTTCAGAGAATCTATATCCAACACCACATCATGACATATTATCATCACGGTCTATTTGCAAAAGGAAAGCTCTGCTCTAATATGTTTGAATCCTCCCTTTTTTCCAATTACGCTCAGGCATGTAAATCAGTATGCAAGCAAACAAAACTTCAGCAAACCACATAGTTATGCTGCCTGATGATTTGTTTTGTTTTTCACTTGAGCCAGCCTGTCTCATTCCCCAGGAGCTCATAAGCTCTGAAATCGGCATTTCTCCATACCACTCAGTCAGCAGAAATAATTAAATAAGTGTTCCTCACCTTTCAAGAACAGCAATTTTGAAGAGTAAATCATTTACATATTTATTATTAATATCCAACTATTGTAGTTTATTGTATTAATACAATTCTACATAGAACTACTAAAAACCTGTCGGTATTACAATCTGCGTGTCTTCTCATCATGATATCCTTTTGAGTTCATTAGTATTCATGCAGGCTTTCAAACAGAGAAATTAGGAATCTTACCCTGAATCAGATCTGTGTTCACACAGGTAGCCAAAGACTTGAAGTTCACTTTGTCTGAACCTAGGAGCTCTACAGTTTGCTTTTATATTAGTGTTTTCCCTACAATCATTAATATACTTTCATTGCATCCTGGGAACAATGTGGGAGTTAAGTATGGTCATTAAATAAATTGAGGTATGTGTTTTTGCTTCCCTGCAACTGTACAGATGGCAGGAGACGACACAGAAATAGATATATAAATCACACGTGGGCAGTCTTACCTGCATCACTGTGCCAACATCGTGACTTATCAGTGGTTCACAGTTGGATATTGTAGGGACTGTCCTCCATAATACACTGCAAATTAACACATTCTTTACTACCATTTACTAAAATCATTAACAAAAAGGTGTCCAGTAAACATCACCCAGAGGAACCAAATGACTGCCCATTATGTTTGAGCCCCGGAAGTAGCTATCTTTCATATTACTTCCTTTTTTCCATTCATGTGGTTGCTTTTCCAGGTTACACAGTCAAGTTTTTCTTAAAAACAGTTAAGGAGTATAGATGAAAGAAAAATGAATTGCATTTTAAAGACTAATTACAATTAATCGGCATCATCAAAGTTAGTTTGCAGCATGATACTATATTGTGTTGTACAAACAGGTATTGTTTTCATCCTAGATGAGAAGCAACCTCAGAATAATCTAACATGAACACCAGGGCAATCACCAAGTCACATGGTCCTTGGAAGTAGTGTGAATTTTTTCCTTTTTTTTTTTTTTGTTTGCTTTCGAGACTGACTTTCACTATGCTATTTAAGCTGGTCTTGAACAGATTATGTAGCTCAGGATGACCTCAAATCCATGGCAACCCTCCTGCCTCAGCCTTTGACATGTTAGGATTATAGGCAGGCCACCTGCCCCACACTTGTTTTGTTAGTGAGTTCAAAGCCATGCTTATCATAAGACCTCAGGAGGTTTTATTCATCAAGCTGCTGTCAGAATCTAGAAATTGAACAAAGAGTAGAGTGATACTTGAGCTGCATAAGTTTAAGAAAAATCAATACCTTAAAAAAAGTAAATGTTCATAAAATAATAATATTAATTAGTGCTATCATTTTAATTGAATAGCTCTTTACTAAGAATATGCCACATATTTTTCATTTCTATGTGTACTCATGTCAGCTCCTTTAATCTTTAAATTTACCCAAAGCATATGTACTATTAATATACCCATTTCATAGCACATTAAGCCTCAGCACAGAGCTCCACTTATGCTATTAGAGATAGGTAAGTGTTGGAACTTCAAAGCTCAAATAGTCTGAGTAGGATCTACATTTTCCTTGTACATAATGTGCGTTATACTAAGCAATTTCGGGATAGTTGCTACTCCCAAATGTAACAAGGAACACATGCTAATATTCAGAATCTATTGTAAAATGCAGTAAGATAATATTAGAGCATAGGTAAGCTGCCCAAAAGAGGGTCCTTGAGACCAAGAATAGATCAAGGATACATATTTCTTGTATTCATTGGATTTAATAACTAAGCAAGATTGGCTTAGGATATGGGTGTGTGAAATTTTGACAACAGAAAAAGAAGTATGCTTCATCGTGTTGGAGATTAAGGTACATAAAATTAAATGAAGACATCAAGAAATGTTTCATTTCATTACTCTGGATTCATACATTTTTTGTTGTTGTTGTTGTTTAGAACCAGGGATTGAACTCAGGCCCTTGGGCTTCCCAGAGAAAGGCTTATTGAACAGAGCCATCTCCCCTGCCCCTCATATAGGTCTTTCTGAAAATTAAAAACCTAGAAAAGGAGCGATGAATAAAAAGAATGAGTGTAACAAAATTATGGTATAAACAGCAAATTGTTGTTTACTAAAGAAAATATTGATACTTTATTATATGCACTTAATCTAAATTCTAAGTCATAGAGGCCAGTGAGATGGCTCAATAGAATAAGCACTTGCCTGGGAAGGCAAAGGACCTGAGTTCAACCCCTGGTTCTGTCAAAAAAAAATTCTGAATCATCAACAAAATGAAATTTAAAGATCTACTTCAGGGTTTGTATGCAAAGATTTTAAAAAAATACTATTTTCATGATTTATATTTTACTTATACCAATCAATCTATCCTAGCTACATATCTAATAAGATACAGATTTTTCTATCCTATTATTTTCTGGTATATTCCCATCATCTTCTTTGAATGAAATAATTGGTAGATTAAAAAGCTTAACCACTGATTCTTAAAAAAATTGTTCTGTCCTTTATTGTTGCCTCTGTTGTTTTATTAGATCATGAAGTTAGAATAAAAGTGCAAAGCAGAAGTCAAACAGAAGTGAACAAAAAAGGATAGTACCAAGTGTGTACTATGCGTGGAAGCACATATTTTTCCTATATAAAATCAGAAAATATTTTCTTAACTCACTGTGGGTCTAAGTAGACTCTTAGCATTACTCCACTTTCTAACCTCAGTGACTGTTTGCCTAAAGGACATCTGGCTATTAAGATGTGTTTTGAAAGGTCAGCCAGATAGCACAGTGGACTGAAAGAACCTACTTAAGGCAAAGCACAGAGGCTGGGGTTCTATTCCCAGACTGTGCGTCAGCCCTCATGCTGAGATGCTGATTGATACTGGGAATGGTAGCACATGCTTGTAATCCCAGAGCTTGGGAAACTGCAAACAGAAGGATCACTATTCAATCTAATCTGTGTAGTGAGGCATTGAAGACTCTGTCCTAAATTTAAAAAAAAAAATTGTTTTGAACATTATAAATCTAACAGGGAAAGTTTCATATAAATGGAAAAACACTGAATTTAAAGTCGGACCATTGGGGCTGGGGGGATGGCTCAGTGGAATAAGTGCTTCCCTGGCAAGCACAAGGGCCTGAGTTCAATCCTCTGTTCTGCCAAAAAAAAAAAAAAAAAAAAAAAAGACTTCTAAAGTCAGACTATGTCTGCACCTTGTACAACAAATAACCATTATGAAAACAATATGCAATGTATTAATTATTGAATCTGTTCTAACAATTTGATTTGAAACTGAAAAAAATAAATTCAAACCATCTATAAATATAATTTCAACTTGAATAATTACTACAATTGTAATTTTCTCAGATTCAGATTCTCATATGAAAATTAGTACTATCTACATTCTGGTGCTATTTTCAAGATGACGTTAGATAAAGTATACAAAAGGTGACAGCCAGCCAAATAGCTCAGCAGATTAAAGTGCCTGCAAGCAGGCGTACTGGCCAGGGGTTTGATCCCAGGCCTAAGATGCCGGCCCTGCCCTTAGGGTGTGCTGAGATGGCCTTTGAGAATGGGCATGGTGGCTTGTACCTCTAATCCCAGCTCTTGGGAGGCTGTAACAGGCAGATCACTAGGAAACTGATCTAGTTGTGAGATCTTGAACACCCTGTAGACCCTTCTCTAAAATAAAAACATCAAATGTACAAAAAAAAAAGGGTGGAAAATGCATTTAGACAAAAAATGTTTCATGAATATTCATTGACCAAAATCCAAAATAAACCAGCATTAAAGTGACAGAGTTTTAATTGTCTAGCTGGCTGTTTCCATTGTCAAAGTGTTAGAATAGTTTTTATACTATAGTGTTTGTTTCTGTCTTCTGTGATGATAATGAACTCCTTCACTCCAGTATATTATACATAGTGTTAAATGCATTGCTCCTTTCCTCACTGTAGTGAGACCCTGTACCAAATACATTTTTTGAAAAAAGAAAAGTGCCCTAACATAAGAACACTGTTATGTTATTCTTCTATTTAACACTTTCTTCTGTTCTCCTGTTACTTTCAACTTTCATTTGTTTTATTTCAAAAATACTTAATTTAAGGCATAAATCCCTATTACTCCACAGGAGGTCTCCAGTAGTGCTACTATCTGGTGTCTACAGATGATTGAACAGTTCAACTTCACTGAGATGTTCTCATTTAAAAGGACGCTTAGGGCCACAAGAGCAGAAATACTTCAAAAGCATGGTATGAAAAAAAAAAGTTGAGATAAATATAGAAAAGCTTCAAGACCAAAATTTTACATTTAATAAACTAGGTAGAAGCACAACTGACATGACTACAAGAAAATAAATAAATAAACAAATAAAAGAAATGAAAAAGTGAAACTAACAGCAAATTAACTAACAGCTTTCAGAAATGATGCTCTCTTAGGATATGTTTATGTGCATTCTATGTCCAACTTCAAAACCACAGCATACTTTTTCCTGCTTTTGAAGTTAGATCAGTGTTCAGGAATGCTTATTTTGTGGCCAGAAGTGAACCAGCCACTTTGTTGTTAGAAAAAAAAAAAAGTATGAGGCCACAAGGCTATAGATTGTTCAAGTAGTGGAAAGTTTTTATTTTTAAATGAAGAATTTGGCAGAGTCCTCCAGGGACCACTCTAGTGAAGCAAAATGCACATACTGTTATGTGAGACACTTTGTACTGTACTCAGAGATGCTCAGGATACCATGTTGTTATTAAACAAAAAACACATCTGAGTCAAAACTAAATGTGCCTATCAACTTTAATGAACCTGCTTTCTATGTACCAATGAGATACCTTTGAAAATTTTAAGAAGAGGAACACATTTTTAAAAAATTATGAAAATTATGTATGACAATCCTTCTAGATAAAATCCTAGAAAGAAAAGAGGATGGATAATATTTAATTGAAAACACAAAGATTACACTATTGAAATATATATTTAGAAGCAGATCATTTTGATCATATGGGAAGATATTTAGATTTTCTCATTGACACAGGCCATATTCAGAACCTGTCCTATGATCTCTCCTTCCCAAGGCACTGGAACGGAATGGAGAGGGTTAGTCTCTAATTGAGCTCATACACTAGGAGAGGGACGTAGGAAAGTACAGATACCGGATTAACACCTTGAGGAAACGTAGAATAGGATGAGCATGTGTAAATAGTTTAATAAGAAAATTTAATGTAATTTCTTAATTATTGTAGGCACTTTTCTTTTTTCAAAAAATGTATTTGGTACAGGGTCTCACTACACAGCTTGACTCATAGTGATCCTCCTGTTGTGAGCGTCCCCAGGGCTGGGATTACAAGCACTGGCTGCCACATCTGGACTCTACGGCCAGTTTATCACCCCTAGGGGAGGAGCCAGTATAGCATGTGCTGCCAGGCATCAAATCTCAGTCCCTGCACTTGCCTAAGCAGGTGCTTAGGCTGCTGAGCTATTTCATCAGCTAGTGATTTTGTAGGTATTGCATCCCTTTGTACTGTAATACATTTTTGAGCCTGATTTGGAGGGATGCTTTTGTCTCTCTCCAGCAGAATACCTTTCTGCCTGTCTTTTATGTTGGTGAAACGTCATGTCCTCTAGCAGCACTCTTCAGTCTGCACAGCACCTTCCCCTCAGTGCAGAGCAGGGCAAGGGAGACTTGGAAAGAGGAGCGCAGCAAGCAGGCCGCAGCCACAGCCGTGGATGCAGAAAGACAAGTCATTCTATTTTCTTGATTTTTTTTTATTTTTGTGTGCATTTTAAAAATTATTTCAATGTTTATCTTATAAAACTAGAAAATTAAAATGATATAATTTAGAAAAATATATCTCATATTAAACTTTGCCAATAAAAATACAAAATAACACAATTCATTTTCATTAATTAAATATTCAAGACATAATTATGTATAATATAATCAAAATGTAATATAATTTATGTAAAATATAAAATACAATTATTTAAATATTAAATATATTCAATATATAATCAAATTATAATCACATTATGAATATTCATAATGTGCTTCTAGTGTTTATAAAGTTGTCAAAAGTTATTGTTGGTTGCAAATATGATTTAGTACAATAAAGTACTTTGGT
>PVKA01030864.1:0-26870 GCA_004027165.1 Ctenomys sociabilis | reverse complement strand
AACCATCCAGAAGAAAAGATGATTAGTACCCTGCAGCATATGCCATTCAGTTTGCCCTAGCCATCTGACTAAATTCTTTTTAGTTGGTGTTGCACATTTCTATTTGTATTTCTTCTTTGAGTTCTTATACTAGGGGGATTATATGATATTTGCACATGTGTGTCTGGTTTATTTCACTTGTGAGTATATGTTCAAGTGGCATCCACTTCAATATAAACGCTTCAAGTTTATCATTCTTTATAGCTGAGTAATACTCCATTATATAGAAATACCACATCTTTTTCAACCATTCCTCATTTGATGGACATCTTGGTTGTTTCCAAGATTTTGCTATCACAAATTCTTTTGCTATAAACATAGGTACACAAATATCACTATGATAAAATGTTTTCAGTTCCTCTGGGAAAATTTCTAGTAGGAGGATAGCCAGCTTGAATGGGATTTCCAGTCCTATTCTCTTGAGGAGTCTCCACACTGATCTCCAAAATGGTTGCACAGTCTACATTCCCACCAGCAGTGGAGAAGTGCTCCCTTTTGCCAACAACCTCTCCGTCATTTGTTGTTGGTTGATTTCCTTATGATGGCCATTCTTTCTGCAGTGAGGTGGTATCTCAGTGTTGTTTTTATTTGCATTTCATGGATGGCAAGTGATGTGGAGCATTTTTTCATATATTTATTCGCATCTTTAATTTTGTCCTCTGAGACGTATGTATTCATCTCAGATGCCCATTTCTGAATTGGGTCTTTAAATTTGAGGGCCCTGTTATATCTTAGTTCTTTATATATTCTAGACAGCAGACCTTTGTCTAATTGCTTATTAGTTAGGATTTTTACAAAATTTGTGGGTTTTTTTTAACTTTGACAATTTCTCTTGACGTGTAGAAACTCCTCAAGAAGAGCTGATCCCAGTTGTTGATTCTTTCAAGTGCTTCCTGTGTGAATACATGTGTGTTCATGAACTCTTCACCTACCCCTATGTCTTTAAGAGTTCCTCCTACTTTCTCTTCCAGGAGATTGAGTGTTTCTGTTTTAATGTTTAGATTTTTAATCCATTTTTACTTTAGCTTAGTGCATGGTGATAAACCTAGGTCAAGTTTTAGTTTTCAGCATGTAAAAAGCCAGGTTTTCCAGGACCATTTGTTAAACAGGTTATCTTACTTCCAGAAAGCTTGTTTGGCCCCTTTGTCGAAGATCAAATGGCTGAGTGTGTTCGTAGATGCCTCTGCATCTTCTAATCTATTCCATTGATCTTCAGGTTTATTTTGTTGCCAATACCAGGTTGATTTTATGACAGTAGCTTTGTAGCATAATTTCAAGTCAGGAATTGTGATGCCTCCTGCCTTGTCTTTGTTGGCCAAGATTGCCTTTGCTATTCTAGGTCATTTGTGGTTCCAAATAAATTTTAGGAATGATTCCTTATGTCTTGGAGGTATGTTGGTGGCAGTTTGATAGGGATTGCATTAAATCTGTACCCCAATTTTGGGAATATGGCCATCTTCACAATGTTGGTTCTTCCTATCCAAGAGCATGGAATATCCATTTTCTGAAACCCTCTATAATCTCTTTTCTTAGGGTGTTGTAATTTTCCGTGAAAAGATCTTTGACTTCCTTGGTTAAGTGGATTCCAAGGTATTTCATTTTCCATGGTGCTATTGTAAAAAGTATTGTATCCCTTTCAGTGTGCTTGTTATCTGTGTAGAGGAATGCTATTGACTTTATACTGACTTTGTATCCTGCTATGCTACTAAATTTCCATATCAGTTCTAGTAGTTTCTTGGTGGAATTTTTTGGGTCTTCCAAGTAAAGTATCATGTCATCTGCAAATAGTGATAATTTAACTTCTTCTTTAGCTATTCTTATTCCATTTATTTTTCCTTCTTTTCTAATGGCTGTTGCTAAGGATCCAAAAACTATATTGAATAGGAGGGGTGATACTGAACATCCTTGTCTTGTACCTGATTTAGAGTAAAAGATTTCAGTTTTTCCCCATTTAGGATTATACAAGGTTTTGGGATGTCATAGATGGCTTTTATCAAGTTAAGGTAGAGTCCTTCTATTCCAATTTTCTCTAGGACTTTGAACATGAATGAGTGTTGGACTTTGTCAAAAGCTTTTTCTGCATCAATTGAGATGATCATGTGGTTTTTAGAATTCAGTCTATTAACATAGTGTATTACATTTATAGATTTTCGAATATTGAACCATTGTTGCATCCCTGGGATGAATCCTACTTGATCATGGTGTATGATCTTCTTGATGATTTGCTGTATTCTGTTTGCTAGGATTTTACTGTGTATTTTTGCATCTACGTTCATGAGAGAGATTGGCCTGTGGTTCTCCTTTTTAGTTGTGTCTTTCCCTGGTTTTGGAATCAGTATAATACTTGCCTCCAGAAATGATTTTAGGACTGCTTCCTTTCCAACTTCATGAAGCATTTGAGGAGTGTAGGGATTATATGTTCTATAAATTTCCGGTAGAATTCAGCTGTGAATCCATCAGTACCTGGACTTTTCTTTGTCGGTTGGATTTTTATTACGTTTCATATTTCGTTGGCTATTATTGGCTTATTGAGAGTTGTTTTATCTTCTTGGTTCAGTTTTGGTAATTTGTACATTTCTAGGAATCTATTCAATTTGTCTGTGTCTTCTATTCTGTGAGCATAAAGATTCTCAAAGTAGCTATTGACAATTTTGTGGATTTCCACTGGGTCTGTGGTGATTTCACCCTTTTCATTTCTTATTGCTTTTATTTCATTTTTTTCTTTCCTCTTTGCTATGAGGTTGGCTAGAGTCTTGTCAACTTTATTTAGTCTTTCAAAGAACCAACTTTTTGATTTGTGAATGCTTTGAACTGTTTTCTTCATCTCAATTGAATTAAATTTTTCTATAATCTTTATGATTTCTTCCCGTTTTTGTGCTCTGGGTTTGCTGTTCTCTTCTTTTTCTAGATGTCAGAGGTGCAACATTAGGGTGTTTATTTGTTCCCGTTCTGTTTTCCTAATGTGTGAGTTCATAGCTATGATTTTCCCTCTAAGAACTGCTTTCATCGCATACCATAGATTCTGGTCAGTTATGCTTGAATTTTCACTGAATTGTAGATATTGTTGAATTTCTTGTTTAATTTCATCTGTGACCCATTGATTGCTGAGTAGGGTGTTGTTTGATTTCCATGAATTTAGCAGGGTTTGCTGCTTTCTTTTGTCATTTAGTTCCAGTTTCATTGCACTGTGGTCAGATAATGTGCATGGAATAATTTGTGTTTTCTTGCATATACTTAAGCATGACCTCTGGACTAGTATGTGTTCTATTTTGGAAAATGACCCATGTGCAGCTGAAAAAAAATGTTTATTCAACTGTGGTCGTGTGGAGCACTCTGTATATGTCCACCAGGTCCATTTGTTCCAAGCTCTGGTTCAGTTCTGCTACTTTGCTAATTTTTTGTCTGGTTGACCTATCTTTTTGAGATAAGGGGGTGTTATTGCCTCCTGTTAAGATTGTGGTCTTAGATATTAGGTTTTTCATGTCCATTAAGATTTGTCCTTTCTCACCTTCTCACTTGCTGCTCCAGCGTCCTCTAGATCTGCAGCTGTGTCTTTGCTTTCACTCAAATGGATTTGTAGACTTGTGATGGATTTTTAAATTCTTCTATATATCTCTCTGACTCTGCTTCATGTGTTCTATTTTTGTGTATTGCTCATTCCAGGATTCCATCATATTCCTGATCTCTACTTTTTTTATCCATGTCTTCTTTAGAGGTAGCTATTAATTCTTTTTCTGCAAAGTTTCTTCCAAATTGGGTTATCTGTATATTTCTGGAATTCTTTCTGTATTTCAAATGGTATGATTTCAAAGAATTCGTTTTTCATTTTAGAGGTTATTTCTGCTTTGAGTTCCTCATGACCTTTCTGCTGTTGTTTCTTTACTTTCGACACTGTTAGTTCATATGTTTCAGCTGGAATTGTGTTCTCTGCACTTGTTCTGAGTGAGCATTGTGTTTCCCCCATATGTTTCTCTATTTGATTCTTTATTTCAGATGCTATGTATTCAAATATTTCTTTTTTTATTTCAGGTAATAATTCTTGTCTGAGTTCCTCTATATCTTTCTGCTGTTGTTCCTTTGCTTCCGTCTCTGTTCATTTATTCATTTCAGCTGAGCTAGTGTCCTCTGCACTTATTGTTGGACTCAAGACCTGAGATTGCATTTTTCTTCTTGTCTTTATCATTTTGTATAGTACTGCCCTCTGACCTTTGGTGTAGAGCTTTGGTGCAGCTATAGCCTTAGCGCATAATGAGATTTGGATGGCAGTCTATTAAGTTTGAGATTATCAAGTTATGCCTGGCTTGGATGTAGCTCTTGTGCTCAATTCCTTTTTGTTGCAGCTCCTGTGCTTCCCCTCTGTTTGGGCCCTGGTTAGGGGAGCACTGGGGGTGCAAAATCTTTCCCTCACACTCACCAGTCCGGGCGGGGGTGGATCGAGTGCCAAGAGAGTCACCAAAAGTTCTTGTTGCTGTGGTGGGCTTGGGGGCAGTGGCTATGGGGAGTTGCCAGGTAGGTCTGTCTGGGGTGTCTCAGGCAGTTCTCTGGCTAGGATGTCTTGAGGACTGAGGCTCTGGTTGGTCACAGCACGCAGGGAGACACCAAAGGCTCTCCATCAGACTCACCACAAACTCACCGAACTTTGATGCCCAGGCAGTCGGGGAAATTCCCACTCGCTCAGCGGCCTTTGGGGCAGGGGATCTGGGGAGCTGCTGGCGAGTGGGCCCTGAGGTCTGAGGCAGGTTGCTTACATGGAGGGCTTGGGGACTGGGATCCGGGTAGCGTCGCATGTTTGGGAAGAAGCCAAAGGTTCTCCCTCAGACTCACCACACACTCACTGATCTGGGAAGCCGCAGAGTTATCCAAATTTCTACTAACTTGGAGGGCTTGGGGGCAGGATCCAGGAGGCCCTGGAGTGGGCCCCGCTGTCTCAGACCGGTCGCTCTGACTAGGCAGGTGTGGGGTAGACTCCAATTTATGATACCAACCTAGGCATGGGTAATAAAATGCATTCCAGAATCTAAAACAAATGATGTTAATTTTAAACAAGTATATACAGATGAAAAGTACCTGCCTACTCAAGTCTCCTAGTGAGGATCATTAAAAAAAGAAATTGTTTTCCAGGGCCCAGTTAGAAAAGATAGGCATCTGTTTCACCTTTACTACATGGTACTATTCTGTGAAATAAGAAGTAGCTTATGGGCCTGACCCTGCTCCCCACAATACCCAGTTTACAAATAAAAACAAGTGCATTTGTGAAATGAGTAGATAGAAGGTGGAAAGAGAAAGAGCTCCAAAGGTAGAAAGCTAAAGAAGATAGTTTTAAAACTTAAAGGTAAAATTTATAGATGGGCATAGACAAATAATTGATTTTAGCGGTACAATGTCTTATTTTTCAGGCAGTAAACCCATTTGAACACTAGAAAAACGGGCAGTGGGCTGTAGTATAAAAGCAAATTTGTAGAACAGATTACAACAGTTCATGTCACCTTCCTTTCATCTTAATATGTGGACCAGTCATACTTTTGTCACTGGGATAAAATAACTGATGCCAGTAACTTAAAGGAGAAGTTTCTTTTGGCTTATAGTTTCCAAGGATTCAGTCCATCCACTACAAAGAAGATACAGCATGGTAGAGGGACATAGTAGAGAAAAAAAATAAAAACCTATTCAACTCATAGCAGCCTGGAAGCAGAACGGGAAGGGTAGGCCTGCAGAGGATTCACCCTTCTCAGTTATGGCCCGAGAGCCTCAGCTTTTCCAACCAGATCCTACATCTTAATAGCACATTCAGGTATGAACTCATCAGTGGGCTAGTCTACTGGTGAGTAAGTGCACTCATGGTCCAGTCACCTTCCAAAAGTACTACCTTAAAACACAGAAGACTTTGAGGAGGGGGCTTAGGGCCTAAACCATGCCAAGTTCTAACCAGGGAGTTCAGCTGTCATACAACTAGGCAATAAGGATAACTCATATAGCCTGGCTGTTGACAAATGACAGGGCTGGAGAAGAAAAAATGAAATTTATTAAAAAGTATTGCAGCAAAAAGAAATAGAAACATTTGACTCAAAGAAGAAGCTCATCTCTGAAAATGATCTATAACAAGATTCAAAAGATAATATCAGAGAAACATTGGGAATTTCTTTAAGAATGAAAAAAGACAGGCCACTGTAAATCAGAGGCTTAGGGAGAGAAAGAGCTCAGATTAAACTTCCAAAGTTAACAAGGAAACCAAAATGAACCAAAACGTTGAAATTGAAAGGAACCCTAAAGAAAAGTTAATGGGACTCTCAGGAAAAAATGTAGCCTTAAACAAAATGCACTCTGGAATGCTGAGGAGGGAGGATTGAATGCTCAAGCCTAGTCTGTATAATTTAGCAATTTAGTAAGGCACTGTCTCAAGATAATATAAAAGGGCTGGTGATATATAGCTCATTACAAAGTCAGTACAGAAGCCATAGTTTCAATCTCTAGTGCCTCTAAAAGATAAACAGGTGTAGAGGGGCACATTCAGCTTCAGTCCCTCTCAAAACTATAGTAAATTGTTATTTTGATTTTTTTATTTTTCAAATACAGAAGCCTACATAATTACAGAAAATAGTGGCAAAATCTGGAAAACAGACAGATGTATGTAAAATAACTTCATAGACATGACAGAACCCAACCCCTTAGGTAGCAGAAGCTGAGAATCAACTCAGCTCAGGCACTAGAAGATTCAGGACCTAGCAACATGAGTATTTCTAAAAGACAAAATGTAGGAGGACAGGGCAAAGAGTTGAGAAGATTCAGAGAACTGAGAAGCATGCTCCCACCAACCTCCTCCACATCTCTGCAGGGTGCGATACCCTCCCCAGAGCGCCCAGAAGTTTCTGCTGCAGCTGAGATGAGAAAGGTAATCCGTAGGTTTGGAAACCACAGTGAGGCTCTGTGTCAAAAGCAGGAGTGAAACCTGAGTTTGCATTCTGCTTGCTGATTTGGGGTTCCTTCTCCCCTGGCTCATAGAATCTAGGCCTCTTCTTTGCAGAAAAAGGAGACTTCATCAAGAAAGACATGATCATTTCACTGTCCAAGACCCCAAAATACCGAGAATTAAAGGCCATTCAGATAATAGATGTGTCCAGACATGTGGAGCTCTTTAGCCTTCTAGTGCCCTACTCTTACATACAAATTATTGTTCTTATTATCATTGCTATTATTATTATTAATTTTTTGGTACTGAGGATTGAACTCAGGACCTTGCACTTTCCAGGCAAGCACTTATTCTACTGAGCTAATTCCCCAGCCCACTTAAATACAAATAAAAAAACTAAGATTTTCCACAAAGCCAAACAGGTGGACATTGTGAAAGAAAAACAAAAGAAAATAATGGAAGAAAAAAGAAACTAGAAAAAAGGCAATGTGCATGGAGAAGAAAACACTGAAAAATAATTAATATCTGCTAAAATCTAAAAGATTTGTATTTATGAAACAAGATCAAGAAATAAACAAAAACACATAAAAGGAGCTCTTGGGGGAAAATACAATGATAAAATTAAATTCATATGAGTAGTGGCACAAATGTAAATGACACTGTGAGACTTTAAATCAGTCATAGGCAGTGTGAATTTAAAAAGCCTCCCTAGGTTGCAGGAACAAAATCAGAGATTTACATAATAGTCAAGGAAGTTATACTGTGGAGAACCAACTGAGCTCCTGTTCTCAAAGGAGAGATGGGCAGAAAGTTAAAATAAAAAGAACCCCAAAGGTAAGAAAAGAATAGCCATCCTGGGCTGAGAAAAGATCTGCAGTTGCAGACCAAGTGAATGCACTGCATCCAAGTGAAATGGATTTTAAAAGATCACAGTCGAGCCACATGATGATCAACTTTAGGAACTGAATGAATCATGAGGTAAATTTATAAAGCCCTTGAGAAAAAAATATAACTATAAATCAGTGCAAATAAGTTTGGCTTTAAATATCTTTTCTGCAACTTGATATTATAGATGCAATGCACAAATGTCCATAGAATTTTTAAGAGAAATCACTGTCGTCTAAAAACTTCATACATAGCCAAGTTTTGAGAATGAAGGCATCAGAAGAGAATTTTCTCAAAGGTATCATATAAGTTCATATGAATGTCTTGCAAAACAATTGTTGAACCTATAACTGTAATACCTGAGGGAGCACAAAATTTTGCAAGTTTCAAAATGTGAAGATAATTGCATAAAAGCTCTGTCTACATGCACTGAACTATTTAGAATTGAGAAATATCCAAATTAATTTTTGTGAATATGGCTACAAAATTGGATGCCAATTTCAAAACTTACTTTCAAGTTAGATACATAATTATTGGAAGAAGAAAGAGATCAAGGGAGGAAAATGAAGAGGGAGAAGTAGATTTTCAAGAAAAGGAGTGGAGGAGAGATTGAGTTTTAATGACAAAACAATGACAATAGGAGTGCAAACAAAAAGTATAAGTCTGTGGGTTTAAGCATGACATAATGTAAATACTGTAGTTGTTCCACTTTGTTCTGCACTGAAATTAGCCTGAATATGAAACAGAGGTGCTTGGTTTTCACCCCCATTCTCATTTAGTTGGTACAGGGTGCAGTTAAGAGCCGTTCCATCAAGCCCAATGCGCAGCAACTTTTGGGAATCACTAACTCAACCAGTCAAGCAGGAAAGGCAATGACGTCAAGTTTATTCCCTCCTAAATCCTAGAAGTTGTTAATTGCCAGTAACTACCTGTGGGTTTTGTTGAGGTCATGTCCAGACTCATTGCAAAAGTTCTCAGATATATTTGCTATCTTTACAAGAATGACATCAAACATCAGCCATCCCTGGATGGAAGTAGATTTGAAACTATTAGCAGACTGCAGAACAGTAAAGCTCTCTTCCAAAAGACCAGCAGTCAAATTAAAAAGAAACTATCTATCTATCTATCTACACCATCAAATAAAATATAGTAAAAACTGTAAGGGGAAGAAGGGAAAGAGGAAAGGAAGGATTAAAAAAAGGAGGGAAGGAAGGAAGGAAGGAAAGAAGGAAGGAAGGAAAAAGAAAGAAGGGGGAAAAAAGATTTATCACAAAATATGATCAAAATGTTCATTAAGACCCTAAATACAACTGGAGAATAAAATTCTTTCATTAAAAAAAGAATGTCTTTAGATTTTATAGGAAGAGAGGAAAAATATATGTAATATTTTCTAAAGATCCACTAGGTAAAAATTATCTGACAAAAACATACAAAATTATTAAAAAGTGAGCAAAGTTTTCAGGCAAAAGCAAGCTGAAATAGTCCCAATATGAACAACAAACATGTAGAGAGTAAAGTAGAAGTATTAAATGGGACAAAGATGTTCTGTCTCCATTTTTCACAATAGCTATAAAACTGTCATGAAGTTTTATATATCAGATAGCATTACATCAAAATATAAAAAGTGAAAACTGCTATAAATTAGGAGAAATGGACAGAAATACACTGTTACAGCTTAATGTACTTTTTTTGATAGTTGATGAAAAATGTAAATGAAAGTTCATACATACAGAACTATAGAATATAATTTTATTTTTAATTTCAATGAAAAATCAACCAAAAATATCAAGAGTATATATAAATAAAATTATAACAGTGTAAAATGTACAGGAGATATTAACTGGAAGGAATTCATTCCTGAGTCAAGCCAGAAATCCATACAGCAATTACAAAAAGTTTAAACATTAACCATAAAAATATTACATATCAAAATTTATGTGATACGACCAGAATACTACACAGAAGGAAATTAATAGATTTCAATGTATCTTTTTTTCTTAATGAGGAAAAGGGAGAATAAATCCATTTCCACTAATATGACTATGAGAGGATTATTATCCTAAGAGGGAAGACCGGGTTGGTATTTGGGGTTGTAGTGGTTTCGCTGTATGAAATCCATGAGGCCTTTTATAGTCTTTCTTTTCATCCTAGGGCTGCACTGATATTTCTCTTTATTCTGTCAATTCAAGTACAGGTGAAAAATTTAGGGTTTGCCCCTGAGCTTTTATTTTTTGTGCTCTATCAAGTTAATTAGTATATGAATCTTATGAGAATTAATAAGAAGCTACTACAATACAGTTCCTAAAACCATGTTAAAATAGGTTATTTCTAAACTCATCAAACCCTTCATATTGGGCTAATTATGTCTCTTTGGGGAAGGAGGGGTGCTACTTTCCAAAGACACTGAAAGAAAAATGTGCTCTGTCAAATAAATTACATTTTCTCCCAGCCCAGCTGCCTAAAAAGTAATACATTGTAGCTTCTTAAAAATGTAATAAGAGTAAATATAAAATGGAAAACTAAACAATTTCAATATATATAACCTTTGGTTTGGTGAAGAGTTTTTAATATAATACTGAACATGACCCATGAAAGAAAAATAAAAACTTTGTATTTTATTAAGATTAGGCTTTATTAAAATTGGACTTTTTACAATTTTGGACTTTATTAAAATTTAAAACTTCTTCTCTGTGAAGGCATTGTTAACAGAATGAAAAAAAAAACTTACCATGTAGGAGAAAAATATTTGCAAAACATATGCGTGATAAAGCATTGTAACCAAAATACTCAAAAAGTCTTCAAACTTAACGTTAAGAAAGGAAACAATTCAAGGAAAAAATTGGGAAAAGATCTGAACAATTTCATTGCGGAAGCCACACAGATGGTCAATAAGGATAAATAAATGGTGCTCAACACAGTTTATAATCAGGAAAACAAATTAACACAACAAAGCCACACTAATAGCTGAATGTTGAAAACCTGAAAAGCTAAAGCTAAAATACCGACTGCCAGTGAGGATACCTGATGTATTGCTAGTTGTTAGAGTTTGTATCTAAATATCCCCTAACGCCTTATGTATTCATAGGTGGGGTTTGGGAAAGTAACTAGATCACAAGGGTGTGATACCCAAAAGTGGATTAGCTCCTGGATGAGTTCCACCTTTCACCCTTGGCTTCTCTCTGCTTTCTTCCATCAGGTCCTGAGCAACTCTCCTCTGCCATGACCCCTCCCATGCTGTCTTTCCTGAGATCCAAATGACCATGGACAGAAATCTCTACAAACTATGAGCCAAAATAAACCTTTCCTTCTTAGAGTGGTGGGCATTGGGTATTGTGTCTTAGCTATGAGGAAACAAATAAGGCTCTGGTGGAAAGGTAAAATGCACAGCCATTTGGAAGATAGTTTTTTTCTTATAAGGCTAATCATAGTTTCTCCATACAACATAGCAATTTTGTTCGTTAATATTTGTCAACTGATTTGAAAACACCCACTTTGAAAAATTGTGTGCAAATCTCCATAATGCCTTCATTTACCAAATATTAGAAGCAATCCAGGTGTCTTTCAATAGGACAATTGGTAAATAAACTATAAAATATTTATATAACACTCAGGAATACTATTTATTAATTAAAGAATGAGCTATCAAGTTATGCAAAGACTCGGATGTACTTTAAACTGATGTCCTAAGTCAAAGAAGCCAATCTATTAAAGAATATACACTAGGGCTGGGCAGATGGCTCAGTGGAATAAGTGCTCCTCTGGCAAGCACAAGGGCCTGAGTTCAATCCCTGGCTCCACCAAAAAAAAAAAAAAAGAAAGAAAGAAAAAGAGTATACACTATTTTATTCACTATATATAAGATTTTGGAAGAAGCAAAACTACAGAAATGGTAAATAGATCAGTGGTTGCTGATGTTTCAGGGCTGGAAAGAAATAGAAAAAGGTAGAAGAAGTAAAGCACAGTGGACAGCATTGGGATGGTGAAACCATTTTGTATGACACTGTAATGGTGGCTACATGGCATGATATACTTGTCATAATTCATAAGAATCAATAGCAAGAAGAATGAACCTTAATGTGTATAAATTTTTAAAAACTAATTTAAGCAGTTGAGGCATCCTAGAATGGAATGTCAAAACACTCTAACTATACTATAAATGTATAGAACAACTTCACTGAAAAGGGTACAAAGAATGGATAGTATGCATACCTACTCGAGCTGAGCAAATACAGTAACTATATTACAGTAAGCGGATGCCAGAGGTAAGATTCGGGTTTCTGCTGTTGGGGTATGGGGTACAAGTGAACACAAAGAGAAGGCAAAAATGGATCTGAATTGGAGATATTAATATGAACTCATGTTTGAAGGAAGGGGAGAGAAATAAAAATATTCATGTTTATGTACACACCTTAACATGCATGCATGTATTTCCTTGCTCTTTCAGGGTGAAAAGGAATAGAAACAATGGCAATCCAGTAGTCACACTGGATTCCGCACTCAGAATTTGTTTCTAGTACTATTTTCTAACAGAAGAAGAAGTAAACATCAATGTGGGTCTGGAGCATCTTGTACTTCTAGAAAATGAAATTTATTTTGTTTAATAAAGAGATGGGGAATAAATCCCATTTTATAAGGTGGGTTGTACCCGGTGACTTCCCTTCAAAGAGTACTGCTATAATTCGGGACTTGAATGTCTTCCAAATGCCCATATGCTGGAGGCTTGACCTGCATCAAGGTGCTAGAGCCCTAGGCAGGAACTAGTGGGAGGTCTTTAGGTGATGGGAGGAAGCAGTGTGCTCTTGAAGGGGATTGTAGGCCCCTGGGCCTTCTGAATGTTCTCTTTTTATGTTCTTGCCATGAAGTAAGTAATTTTGCTCTGCCATGCTCTTTCCCATTGATGTGCCATCCCCAAAGCAAAAAGCCAATCAGTCAGAGACAGGAATCACCAGAGTGCTGAGCTCAACCGATCCTGTTTTATCTTTATAAATTGATAATTCTTACAGCAGAAAGCTTATTAAAAAGTATACTATGGATCAGGATAGGAAAAATATAACTTTGCAATGAAGAAAATCAACAAAACCATCTCCCACACAGGACATCAAGGTTAACTAGTGGTAAAATCATGTTGCGGTGATGTTCTCTTGCTGCAATGAGAGGGTATTGCTTTACCTCTCTGATCTTTCTCCCTCCAACCCATAACCCCCAGCATTCATGAGAAGAACGTCAGATGATCACACTTGAAGTACAGTCTGCAATATGTGAGAACAGTGCTCCTTAAAACTGTCAAGGACATCAAAAACAATGAAAGTCTGGGAACCCCTCCCCACCAGTAAGAGCCCAAGAATATATGATGACTAGCTTTAATGTGATGTTCTTCAAAGAATCCTGAAACAAGAAGACAACATTAAGTAAAACCTAGAGATATATGAATACAGTGCAGGATTTAGTTAATAAATGATCAATATGGGTTTATTAATTATGACAACTCTACCATATTAATACAAAATACAATAGGGGAAACAGTATAGGGGATAAGAGAACATTTGATATTCAAAACTTTTAATCAAAAATAGAAAACTTATTTAAAAATCTTTAATGAGGACTAAAACCTGAACCTCTGCAGTACAAAACCTCTAGATTCCATCACACTGATATTATATGGCTAATTTTTGCCTCCCATAGTGTCACCTCACCATTGTACAAAAAGAACCAATCCAGAGCTTGGACTAACAAACGCCAGGCTCTGTGCTGAGCCAGGTGGATGGAAATCTCTACTGTGCATGTGTTTAATGCTGTAAACATTCCTTGAATCTTCCCTAATGAATGTGCTAAAATGAAAATTAAAACCAAGAACTGGTGCTATCCCCCAGTTCCTATAACTGCTCTCCTCCCAGTCTCTCTTAACTACTCTCCCAAATCACCCTCCAGTCATGGGCAGCAATATGAATCTGACTCAAGGCTAACTCTTCACGACTGAATTGGTTAACCAAACAAACTAGATTGTTGCATGCCTACATTACTCATTCTTTTTTATAATATTCCTTTGTATGGTATCTAGAATATGCCTGTCCTCTTACCTATTTGCAGACATGTGGACTGTGCTGGCCATTATTGTTTTAAAGCTGCTATGCACACATATTTACAAGCCTTTGTATAGCTTCGCCCCAACCCCTGCCCTCAGGTAAAATCTTAACAGTAGAATATTTTTACTTATTTTTGTAGCAACTCAATGCACAGTTCAGACTCACAGGATCCTCCTGTCCCAGCACTGGGATTATAGGCATGTATCACCACGCCTGGACTTGGGGCCAGATGAGATGTAGTATTAGGGATTGAAATTAGATCCTTGAACTTGCCAGGCAGGTGCTTAGTCCTGCAAGTTTTCTTTCCAGCCTGTACAAACTTTTGATAGAAGCTTTGTCTTGACAGATGCATGTTGCAATGGATAAAATTAATGTATATTTTAGGAAAACTCTTCCTGAGTTTCTCTTCCAGCTCTGCTGTGTATTCTTTTTTTCTTTTGACATTTTTAAAAACAATTTTATTGATAAACAAATAACAATGAGAGTTTCAAAACCTGTTAGTAGAACAGTTTCAATAATTAATACATTGCATAATGTGTTAGTGAGTATTCATTATACAAGATACAGATGTGATGTACTATTCACCAACACTATTAGAACAAAACTTTGTATTCATTAAATTAAGAAAATGCAGCTGCATAACTATCTTAACTATTTTGAATATACAGATACAAAATGGTCATTCATTTGTATCCCCTTTTTTTGTTTAGTTTTGTCAGAGAAGGTTATTCCATTGTCATTTAATACTGTATTGCGTGAGTTCAGCAAAATATTCCACTATAGTCCAGTAGTACATAATAGTAGTGGATTTTCTGTCAGCCAGTGTCAGAAGTTATTGACTTGACCCTTTTACAGCTCAGCATATTAATATGGCTTTACTTTTTATACTTCATTTTAATACTTCTGTGCTGGATGGTTAAGACCAAGATAAAGCAAGACCTATCTAACAAGAAATGTAACTTTTGTATCTGATAAGGTCAGTTAAATCCCCTCAGGATTTATCCTGAAACCCTGCACCACAGTATATAGATCCTTTGTCAGTGTCAGCTATGTGGATGAGTCACAGCCATTGCTTGACCAGTTTTGCTCTCTGTGAATGCCTGAGAGAATGTTTTTTCTCCACGTGACTACCCTTAGGCACACTCTACATCATTGATCACTTTCCTGTGTGGCCCCATAATCTCCTTGATCAGAAAATTTGGGACACTACTGAGTTACCTGATGTCACAATACAAGTTCTATATACTGAGCCTTCACTGAAAGGTTAGGGCCAAAATCTTAGCTGGCCTTGCAGTCCTTCCTTTTTTCTAACTTTTGGTCTGCAATCTTAGTTTGTTAACCCTCCAGAGGAGAAGCTTATTATTACCCTACAACATAGGCAGTTGAGCTTAACCTCACTATCTGTCTGAGTATCAAACATTTCAGGCATAACATGGAACAGGTATTTTCCATCAAGTATTAATATGTTAAACTTTAAGTCCCTACGTAATATGAAGGAAAAAAATTTAAAAATAAAAAAAATTACAAAGTTGGAATAAACAATTAGATATTTTTACACAGAAGTTTAGAAATTTAACCATATACAACATTGTAGCAGGACAGTCCTGTGATTTTTTTCTTGACTCTTGTTTTCATTTATTACCCTTTTTTAAAAAACAAACATTTACTGGAGAGACAGTATGGTAGTAATTGGTATGTCATGACAAGCAGTGTGTATTTACAAGACCAGAATGACAGGCATTCCAAGTGTGACCCTACTGTTACACATTGCTAATTTCAGTGCACTTTCTTAGGTCACAGGTATCAGCATATATATTAGTCACAGTGAGAATCCTACCAAATAACTGCTAGTTTCAAAAACCTGCTGAGGACTCTCAGGATCATTCCCTTAACCATCTTGTACATATAAGTGTATGGCTTTGCCCCATCATGTTTCCTAGATTTTTTGGTTGCTCTCTCTTCTCTATCTAATCCTCAAGTTCTTGTTTTCCTTCTAAATGTGTTATACCTTTCTATTTTTATTTCTTCTTTTGAGTTCTTATACTAGAGAGACATTACGATATTTACACATATAGGTCTGGTTTATTTCACTTAGAGTATATCTTCAAATTGTATCCACTGGTATATGAAGGCTTTGACTTTATCATTATTTATAGCTGAGTAATACTCCATTGTATAAAAATGCCACATCTTTTTCATCCATTCCTCAGGTGATAGTAATCTTGGTTCTTTCCTAGATTTTGCTATCACAAATTGTGCTGCTATAAATATAGGTACACATATACCACTATGATATGATGTTTTCAGTTCCTCCTGGAAAATTCCCAGTAGGTGGATAGCTAGTCTGAATGGGATTTCCAGTCCTAGTGTTTTAAAGAGTCTCCATACTGATTTCCATAATGGTTGCACCAGTCCACACTCCCACCAGCAGTGGAGAAAGGTTTCATTTTCCCCACAGCCTCCCTAACATTTGGTGCTGTTTGATTTCTTTATGATAGCCATTTTTCTGGGGTGAGATGGTATCTCAGCGTTGTTTTAATTTGCATTTCATGGATGTCTAGTGAAGTGGAGTATTTTTTCATATATTTATTCGCTTCTTTAATTTCGTCTTCTGAGAAATGTGTGTTCATCTCAGATGTCCATTTCTGGATTGCACCTTCAAATTTTAGGTTCCAAATGATTTTTAGTTCTTTATAAATTCTAGAAAGCAGAACTTTGTCTGAGTACTTCTTAGTCAAGACTTTTTCAAAATTTGTGGGTTGTCTTTTTACTTTGTTGGTAATTTCTTTTGATGTGCAAAAATTTCTCAATAAAAGGAGTTCCAAGTTGTAAATTCTTTCAAGTGTGTTACCCGTATGATTTGACTTTTGGTCATGAACTCTTTGCCTACCCCTATGTCTTCAAGAGTCCCTCCTACTCTCTCTTCCAGGAGATTGAGTGTTTCTGTTTTAATGTTTAGATCTTTAATCCATTTTGACTTTAGCTTAGTGCACAGTGATACAGATGGGTCAAGTTTTAGTTTTCGGCATGTAGAAAGCCTGTTTTTCCAGCACTATTTGTTAAAGAGGTTATCTTTCTTCCAGTGAGCATCTTTGGCCCCTTTGTGAAAGATCAGATGCCTGAGTGGGTTCACAGAAGCTTCTGCATCTTCTAGTCTATTCCACTGATCCTCAGGTTTATTTTGTTGTCCATACCATGCTGATTTTATTACAGAAGTCGTGTAGTATAATTTCAAGTCAGGAAATGTAATGCCTCCTGCCTTGTCATTGTTGCCCAGGGTTGCCTTTACTGTGCTAACTCTTTTCTGGTTCCAAATAAATTTTAGGAATGATTTCTCTAGGTCTGTGAGGTATGTTGGTGGTATTTGGTAGGGATTGATTTAAGTCTGTATAGCAATTTTGAGAGTATGGCCATCTTCACAATGTTGGTTCTTCCTATCCAGGAGCAGGGAATTTATTTCCATTTTCTGAAATCCTCTTCGATATCTTTTTTAAGAGCACTGTAATTTTAATTGAATAGATCTTTGACTTCTTTAATGAATTCCAAGGTATATTTAGTTTTCTGAAGTGCTACTGTAAAAGGTATTGTTTCTCTAATTTCCCTCTCAGTGTGTTCGTTATCTGTGTAGAGGAATGCTATTGACTTTTGGGTATTGACTTTGTATCCTGCTATGCTACTGAACTGCTGTATCAATTCTAGTAGCTCCTTGGTAGAGTTTTTGGGTCTTCCAAGTAAAGTATCATGTCATCTGCAAATAGTGATGATTTAACTTCTTCTTTACCTATTCTTAGTCCTTTTATTTTCTCTTTTTTTTCTTTTTGGTGGAACCGGGGATTGAACTCAGGTCCTTGTGCTTGCCAGGTAAGCACTTATTCCACTGAGCCATCTCCCCAGCCCCTATTTTCTCTCTTGTCTAATGGCTCTATCTATGATTCCAGAGCTATATTTAATAGGACATCCCTGTCTTGTACCAGATCTGACAGTAAAAGATTTCAGTTTTTCCCATTTAGAATTTTGTTAGCCAATGGGTTTTAATTGATGGCTTTTATCAGATTGAAGTAGAGGCCGTCTATTCCAATTTTCTGTAGAACTTTGTATGTGAATGAGTGTTGGACTTTGTCCAAAACCTTTTCTCCATCAGTTGAGATGATAGTCTGGTTTTTAGTTTTTGTTCTATTGATACAGTGTGTTACATTTTTATATTTACAAATACTGAACCATTTTTGCATCCCTATCTGGTCATGTTGTATAATCTTGTTTTCTGATTTGCTATATTATATTTGCTAGGATTTTATTGAGCATTTTTGCATCAGTGTTCATGAAGGGCATTGGCCAGTAGTTCTCTTTTTTAGCAGTGTCTTTCCCTGGTTTTACTATCAATATAATACTTGCCTCCAGGAACGATTTTTGGGAGGATGGCTTCCTTTCCAATTTCTTTGAAGAGTTTGAGGAGCATAGGGAGTATATCTTCTGTAAATATCTTGGAGAATTAAGCTGTGAATCCAATGGAACCTGAACTTCTTTTATCAGTCTGTTTTTTTACTACATTTTGTATTTCATTGGCAGTTATTGGGTTATTGAGAATTATTATATCTTCTTGATTCAGTTTTGGTAATTTGTACCTTTTTAGGAATCAGTCCATTTCGTCTGTGTCTTCTATTCTGTGAGTGTAAAGATTCTCAAAGTAGTTATTGATAATCTTCTGAATTTCCATTGGGTCTGTGGTGATTACACCCTTTTTATTCCTTATTGCTTGCATTTGAAGTTTTTCTTTCTTCTTTTTGATGAGGTCAGGTAGGGGCTTATCAATTTTATTTAATCTTTCAAAGAACCAGCTTTTTGATTCATTAATTGTTTGAGCTGTTTTTTTTCATCTCTGTTGAATTAATGTCTACTCTAACCTTTATGATTTCTTCCTGTTATTGGGCTTTTGGTTTGGTTTGCTCTTCCTTTTCTAGATGTCGGAGGTGCAGCTTTAGTGTGTTCATTTGTTCTTGTTCTATTTTCCTAATGTGTGAGTTCACAGCTACAAATTTCTCTGAGAATTGCTTTCATTGAATCCCATAAATTTCAGTGAGTTTTGCTTGAATTTTTATTCAATTGTAGATATTGTTCAATTTCTTCTTTAATTTCATCTGTGACCTATTGGTTACTGAGTAGGGTATTGTTTAATTTCCATGTATCTATGGGGTTCTTCTGGTTTATTTTGTCATTTGTTTTCAGTTTCATTGTACTGTGTTAAGATAATATGCATGTGATAATTTCTGTTTTCTTGTATGTATTTACACATTTCCTATAGACCAGATATGGTCTATTTTAGAAAATGACCCATGTGCAGCTGAAAAAAAAATGTGTACTCGGCTGTGGTTGGGTGGAACACTGTATATGTCTACTAAGTCCGTTTTTTCCAAGCTCTGGTTCAGTTGTGGTACTTATGCTAAGTTTTTGCACTCTAGACCTATCTTTTTGGCATAAGAGTGTGTCAAATTCACCTGTTAAAATTGTGGTAATGGATCTTAGAGTTTTCACATCCATTAAGATTTGTTTCATATATTGGGTCCTCCCGTGTTTGGTGCATACATAGTTATGAGTGTTACTTCTTCCTGTTCAATTTTTCCTGTAACCATAATAGACTGGCCTATTTTTATACTCTGGTTTCTCTTCAGATCATGTAAATCTTTTGCCTTTTACCATAATATACTGGCCTTTTTTATTTCATTTGATCATTCTTGGTTTGAATTTCAGACTGACAGAACATGATTGCTACCCTTGCTTTTTCCTGAGGTGCTGGGGTATATAGTATTGTTTTCCATCCTTTGACTTTCATCCTATGCATTTCTTTATGACTTAAATGTATTTCTTGTTTTAGCATATTGTTGGATTTTGTTTCCTAATGCACTGTGCCAGTCTATTTCTTTTAATTGGTGAATTGAGTCCACTTACACTGATGGTTATAACTGAGATGTGTTGACTTATGATTGACATGCTATTTATCGCCTGTTGTTTACTCCTTTTTCTCCTATATTTTAATTGTTTGCCATATTTAGTAGATTCCTTCTGTTCTTGTTCATGGAGTTCAGATCATTTTGGTCCCTCTCTAGAACATCTTTTAGTAATCTTTGTAGGGTTGGCTTTGTCATGATGAAATTCTTTAGTTTTTCTTTGTCATGGAAGTATTTCACTTCTCCATCAAACTTGAAAGAGAGTTTTGCAGAGTATAGTACTCTGGGCTGGAATTTGTTTTCATAGAGGACTTGAAGTACTCTGCTCCATGGTCTTTTTGAGTTCATGGTTTGTGAAGAGAAGTCTGCATTATTCTGATGGGTTTTCCTTTAAATGTGATGTGTTTCTTTTCTCTAGTGGCTTTTAGTATATTGTTCTTATACTGGATTTCTGGGATCTTGACTATTATATGTCTTGGTATGTTTTTAATTGGGTTGGTGTTATTTGGAGGTCTATATTCTTTGGTTAACTGAATGTCAGATTTTTTCCCCATATTAGGGAAGTTTTCTATTATTACTTCTGCCCATATTCTTTTTATATGATTTGTATTGACTCTTTCTTTCTCATTAATGCCTATTAGTCTCACATTGTTCTTCTTTGCATTGTCTTGCAGGTTATGAATTATTTTTTCGTGCATCCTAGTTGTTTTTAAGGGATCTTTTCTTACCTTTTCACTAGCTGCCATGGCATCTTCAAGATCTGAAACTCTATCTTCACTTTCACTCAAATGGTTTTGCAAGTTTGTGACTGAGATTTTGTGTTCCTCTATATCTCTTTGACTCTGCTTCATGAAATCTATTTCTTTTTTCTATTTCTCATTCAAGGAATCCGTCGTTTTTCTAATCCTCTTTTTTATATCAGTGTCTTCTTTAGAAGCAGTTATTAATTCTTTTACTACAGAGATTATTTATGATTTGATTTCCTTCATGTTTCTGCATTTGATTCTTTACTTCAGATGCTATGAATTCAGAGATTTCTTTTTTTATTTCAGAGGTTATGTGTGATATGAGTTCTTCTACACCTTTCTGCAGTTGTTTCTTTACTTCAGATGCCATTGATTCAGATATTTCAGCTGTGCGATTCCCAGTTTCTTCTGTGCTAGTGTCATCTGCACTTGTTCTGGGTGGGCTTGGGTTCTGTGATTGTATTTTGCTCCTTCTGTTTGTCATTTTATATAGCACTGTCCTCTGACCTTTGGTGTAGAGCTTTGGCACTGTCACAATCTTGGTACCTACTGATATATGGGTGCAGATTTACAAAGTTTGAATTCATCCAGTTGTGCCTGGCTTGGGTCTGGGTACTGTCCAGTTCAGGGTGAACCTATTGTGCCCCTCTGGCAGGATGTTTTGCTCCTGGATTTGCTGGTTGGTTATCGCCCCTAGTCTCTCTGCAGAGACTTCAACTGCAGAGTCTCACCCCAGGCCTGTATTCCAGGCCTGGGCTGGGTCTGGAGTGGATAAGTGAGCTCAGGAGAGCAGGTAAGCTCTCCCACAACTTGCAGGGCTTGTCTTGGGCTGGGTCTGGAGGGGTGGAGAAGTCCAGAGAGTGCGAGGAAAGGTTTCACTCTGGAGAGGGGCCTGGCCTGGATCACTAGAGGTCCAGAGGGCACAGGGGAACATGAAAGGTTTACCACATACTTGCTAGGCCTGAGCTTGGGCTGGCTCTGCAGGGCTGGAGGCGGTCCCCAGAGCAAGGTGAAAGGTCTCACTCATGAGGTGGGCCTGGGCTGGAGGGGTGGAGCTTAGTTGTGCAGTAAGTGTACAGAAAGTGCCAGCCTTTAGTTTTCAAGGTGGCTGTACAGCCTAATTCTCAAGAATATGTGGTGAGGGTTTCAGTGGCTCCACATCTTTCCTAATACTTGGCGTGTTATTTCAGCCAATTTAAACTGTGTGCATGTTGTGCCTTTAACTTACATTATCCGGATGAGGAATAAAATAAAGGTTTTTATGTGCTTAATGTCTATTCATATATGTACATATTTGAGGGTGTGGTACTGGGGATTGAATCTAGGCCCTTTCCATTGACCTACATCCTTTTTAAATCTTTATTACTTCTTATTTTTATTTGATAAAAAAACAAAATAATAAGAAAATAACAACCAGGCAATGTACTGTGTATCATTATCTTCCAAACAGAGATAAAAATACAAGATTATCTCTTAATAAGAAAAAATAAACAGATAACTGCAAAACTTCCTTTTAATGAACTAAGAAACTAGTAATATAAAGGAAATGAATTAGCATATATATTAAATTAGCATATATATTTATATTGTGGCATAGGTAATTTGGGGAAATAATTTTTCTTTACTTATTTATTTATCTTAAACTTCGCTCTTTTTTTCTCATATGAGGACCATTTGATACTTGTGTGTCTGACTTATTTCACTTAACATTATATTCTCAAATTGTTTCTATTTACCTATAAATACCTCAAGTTTGTCTTTCTTAATGGCAAGGAAGTGTTCTTTTATGTATAAATACCACATTTTCCTTATCCATTCATCCATTGAGGTACACATACACTGTTTCAAATATTTCACAGTTATAAATTGTGCCGATACAGACATGAGTATGTATGGAATGCCTATTTTTTATTTTTTGAAGAATCCCAACACTAATTTCCATTGTGGTTATATTAGTTTACATTTCAACCAACAATGAAGAAGGGTTTTTTAATCACACATATTTATCAGCATTTGTTTTTAGCCTTTTTATGATATTCATTCTTCTTTAATATTTCTTTTTTTTTTCTTGAACTAGGACTCAAACTCAGGACCTCCCTCTTGCCAGGCAGGCACATGCCTCTGAGCTATATCCTTGGCCCTATGATAGCTGTTCTTTCTGGAGTATAGATGACATATCACTGTAGTTTTAATTTGCATTTTTTAAATTTCCAGCAATGATGAGCATTTTGCATGTATTTTTTGACCATTTTTATTTCTCCTGAGAAGTGCCTGTTCATTTTGGTTGCCCATTTTTTTTATTAAGTCTTTTATTATGAGGAATCAAATTTTTTCACTTCTTCATACATAATAGATGTTAGTCTCTCATCTGAGGAACAACTGGCAAAAAAATTTTTCATTGTGGGCAGAAGTATTTTAATTTAATATGATTATATCTATTGATGCTCAGTATTATTTCTTGTATCTCTGGGATTCTGTTCAGAAACTCCTTGCCTATACCTGTGTTTTTAAGAATTGTACCTATTTTATCTTCCAGTAGATTAACTGTTCCTGTTCCAACATTTAGATCTTTATCCATTTTGATTTTAATATAACACATAATGAGATATACAGGCCTAGAGTCAGTCTTCTGCATGTAGATATCCAAATCTGAAGGCATCATTTATTAAAGATTTTGTTTTTCCTCCAAAATGCTTTTGGCCAAAGATCATGTCTGCATCTTGCACTATAACTATCCAATATGAAGACAACAATGTACAATGTATCAATTATTGAAACTGTCTCATTGCTATTTGTTTCTCAATAAAATTAATTTTTTAAAAAACCTGTATGTGCCTAGGGTTATTTCTGCTTTGTCTACTCTTTTCTTTGAACCACATGCCTGTTTTGGTGTCACTTGTGTGCTTTTTAATCACAGTAGTTTTATAATGTAACTCCAAGTCTGCTACTGAGATGCCATCTATTTTGTTTATTTATTTTTAAACAATATGCAATGTTTTAATTTATTTTACTTTATTTTTTTGGAGGAAAAGGGGATTGAACTCAGGCCCTTGCACTTGCCGGGGAAGCACTTATTCTACTGAGCCATCTCCCTGGCGCCGTCTACTTTCTATTTGGTACCTAAGATTGCTATTGCTATTTTGAGTCTCTTCTTGTTCATACAAATTTAAGGAGTTCTCTTTCTTGAGACATGTGAAGAATACCATTGGTATTTTAATTGGGATTACATTAAATCTAAATATCAGTTTTAGAAATATAGCCATTTTAGTTATACTGGTTCTTTCTGTCCAGCAACAGAGGAGATCTTTGCATTTTCTGATGTCATTCTTAATTTCCTTTTTCAGCATGATCTAATTTTCATTGTGGAGGTCTTTCACTTCCTTGGGCAGATTAATAACCAAGTATTTAACTTTTTGATGCTATTGATGGTATTGTTTTCTTCATTTCTTTTTCAGTGAGTTCATTGTTAGTGTTTGCTACTTTTTTGTGTTGATTTTAAATGCAGCTACATTGGTGAATTTGTTTATTAGTTCTAGGGTTTTCTTGGGTGTGGTAAACAAAAGTTCACGTCATCTGCAAATAATATTTTGACTTCATCGTTTCCTACCTATCTGTACCCCTTTTATTTCTTTCTCTTTCTTGATTGCCCTATCTAATGTTTTAAGGACTGGAGTGGTGATAGTGACCATCTTTCTCTAAGTTTTAAAAAACAGAAAAGCTTTCAGTTTTTTTTTTTTTTTATTTAATATGATGTGGTTGGCAGGTTGGTCTCAGAAGGTTTTTTTTCAGGTTGAAATAAGGTCTTTTTATATCTACTATCTTCAGTATTTTAATTATTAAAGGGTGCTGGCTTTTGTCCAAGGCTTTTGCTGCATCTATTAAATGATCAAGTAATTTTTGGTGTTGTTATTGTTTGTGTAATGAATTACATTTACTTATTTGCATGTGTTGAGCCACCTTTGCACCCCTGGGATTCAACCTTCTTGGTCATGGTGTATAATTTTTTTATGATTTGTTGGCTCTCTATTTTGCAATATTTTGTCAAGGATTTTGCATCTAGTTCATTAGAGAGATGGGTCAGTAGTTTGTTATTTTGGCTAACTCTTCATCTGGTTTTGGGAAAAGGGGATTACTAACTTCCAAGAATGATTCTGGGAATACTTCCTTGCCTTGACGTCATCAAAGAGTTTGAGGAATATTGGTGTTAGATGTTTCTTGAGGTTCTTGTGGAATTTTGCAGTCATCTATTAAGTTGTGAGCTTTTCTTAGTTGCTAGGATTTTTATTACTACTTCAATTCCATTATGTTATTGATTTGTTCCAGAATTTTATAGCTTCTTGGTTTGATTTTCATAATTTATCCATATCCACTAATTTCTATTTCTTCTGAATTTTCAAATTTTTTGATATGTATGTTTATAAAGTAGTTGCTATTAGTTTTCTTGAATTCAGCATTGTCAATTGTGATTTCATCTTTTCATTTCTAATTACATTGTTTTTTGTATTTTATTTCTTTTTTTCACAAGAATGATGAAAGGTTTGTCTTTTGTTTATTCTTTCACAGAAACAGTTCTTTGGTTCATTGATTTTTGTATTTTTTTGGTCTCCATTTCATTGATTTCTTGTTTGATCTTTATAATTTTCTTCCTTGAATGAACTCCAGATTTGGATTATTCTTGTTTTTCTTAGACCTAGAGATGCATTATTAATTTATTTACTGAGCTTGTTTTAGTTTTGTGATGCAGACATTCACCATAATAAACCTCCCTTACAAAACTGCTTTCATCATGCCCCAGACGTTCTGGTGTGTTACACTGGTATCATTAGTCAATTCTAGGAACTGTCGTTTCTCCTTTCTCATTAATTCTCTCTATAAAATACTTTTAGTCAAGAGTAAGTTGTTTGATTTCCATATATTTTCATAGTTTCTGTACAATTTGTTTCTTTACAGTTTTATTGCTATTTACTTCTAGTTTCCTTGCACTGTGATTGGATAATATGCATGATAAATTTTGTATTCTTTTGCATCTATGCAGGCAAGCTTCATTAGCTATTATGTGGTCTATTTTTGAAGAAAATACTATATGCAGCTTAAAAGAATGTATTTTTCTATTGTTTTGAGGTGGACCACTCTATATATCTATAAAATTCATTTATTCAAGATTAGAAGAGGCAGAAACAACTTCAAATGCATTCAGTTATCTTACTTTTGAGGACAAATACATTTACTGGAAGAAAGATAGCTCTTTAAAACAAAGGTGATGGAAAACTAGCTTTCACATGCTAAAAACTAAACTACATCTTTATGGTTGACTGCCATAAAGAAGGATAAGCTTGAGAAATGTATACCTAAATAAAGGGACATTGAAAACATACTCAGGTGAAATAGATCAGATATATATGTGTAAATATTACATTGTGTGTGGTGTGAGAAACTGAAAATGTAAATCAAAAATCAAATGCTTAATACACTTTGTGAAATAGGAAGTAATTGTTCAAAAGGAAAAGGGAGTCGGGGGATGGAAGGGAAAAGAAAAAATGACAACATAAAGAACAAAATTGTAAGAAAACTTTGCAAATAAAAAGAAGAAGGGTTGAAGTGAGGGAGGAGTGGGGGCAAAAGAGGAACTGAGATACATCATGTGAAAGTATAAGTTCTCTATGATGAATGTGATTAGTATGCATATCTTAATTATATCCATAAACTTAATTATAAAAAGTCCTGAATTAAAAATAAAATAAAATTCATTTGTTCAAAGTGGGGTTCAATTCTTTGGTTTTTCATTAATTTTATTGAGTTGATCTGCCTGTTTGTGACAGTAGAATATTGAGGTTCCCTGCGGCAACTGCATTGTTTTACCTGATCTTGTATGTCACATACTGTTTGTTTTATGGAGCTGGATGAACCATGATTTAATACATATTTGTTTAAAATTGTTATCTCTTCTTTGAATATTTCCATTAATGAATATTTAGTATAGCTTCTCTTGCTTATTTTCAGATTCCTGTTGCATGAAATATTATTTCCAGTTGGTTTTTAATCTACGAATTTCTTTTCTTGTTTTCAATTTTTATTTTAAATAGGACAGAAACAAAAATAAGTAACAAGAACAAAGACAAAAAAGCAACATAAAACAATAATACATATTTCAAAACAAGAATAGAAAATTAATAATGGTTGTTGTGATATATATTTCTGTCATCAAAATTTTGCTCGGATTAAAAGATACAGGCATATAAGATTGTTCAAATAATTAAATATCAATTCT
>PVKA01030863.1:0-26872 GCA_004027165.1 Ctenomys sociabilis | reverse complement strand
TTTGATGCCCAGAGAATCGGGGAAATTCCCACTCAATCAGTGGGCTTTAGGTCAGGGGATCCGGGGAGGTGTTGGTGAGTGGGTCCTGAGGTTTCAGACCAGTCACTGGCTTGGAGGGGTTGGGGACAGGGATCCGCGAAGCACGTGTGGGAAGAAGCCAAAGGCTCTCCCTCAGACTCACCACACTCTCACTGATCTGATTCCTGTAAATTCGCTCTTGCTGGGAGAGCTTGGCGCGGGATCCAGGAGGCCGCTGGAGTCAGCCACTGTCTCTGGCCGGTCTCAGGTGCTGGGCGGGCGTGTGCGGGATGGAGCAGGATGGCGGAGTCGGCCGCGCTGTCTCTCCCTTCATTTTTTATTGAGATGAAAAGAAAATACTCTGGGAACTTTTGCTGGTTTAACTCACCTTTGAGAAACCAAGGATATGGGCTTGTGCATAAGGCAGGCTGCTGAGACACAAAACTTGCCCCAGCCTTGTGTGTAATTCCACGTGTGCATTTCCACGGCAGGAATGACAACAGCCATAATCATCACCATCATTTTCCAGTATGAGTTTCACTGATGATACAGGTGATGCATGACTTTCTCCTGTGTTACACATCTATTCTAAAATCAAGAGCCAATCATGAATTAAATTATTAATTTATTACTCTTTCCTATCCTCTGAGAAACATATAATTGTCATTTTGTTTTATTTACTTCTTATTGCATTAAGTATGATTAATCATAAAACTGTGAATTATATTCACAAGAGTTGGTCTTTCCATTTTGATTTAGGAAGATCTTATTTTGAACTATTATATTTACTAAGATTCTGCCAATATACCAATTCATGAATGTTTTAGTTAAATCTTTTTTGAAAAGTGTCATCAGATTGTTACAAACATAATTTAACCTTCATTATGAAATGTGTTGATTTTCTTTAAAAGATTGCAATTTCAATAAACAAGTTGGTAGTTTAAATTGTATATACAGCTATAAAACAACTTATTGCAGTCAGATCTTTGTATCAGTCAAGTTTGTTCACCTGCATTGGTCATTTGGCTGACACTTCAACAGTTAATTACATTTGCATGTAGAGTCAGTGTATAGATATAGTAAAACATTTTTTTATTTCTTTCTAGCTCCAGTTTGTTAATATATTCTGCTGTTTTACTTATGTGCTCTTGAAAAAAGATACTCCTTTTAATGTAACTACTTTGTATTCCACAAAAATAACAAAAATTTATATTTTTATTCATCTGTTACTATATATATATATATATATAATATATATAGTGTCTAATTTGTACACTTCCTTCTGTGACAGGTCTTATGTTAGAAACTAAAAATTGGAACTTACTAGATAGTTCTGCAATAAGTGTCTGCATATCTTCTTCAGTGAGGTATGTAAGAAATGGCTTCACAATGTAGGCAATTACAACTGCTGTAATAAAGTTGGTCTGAATGTAAACTAGAAGGGTCTTTATATCTGGCACACTATACAGGTATCCCCTCTTGTCACCAATATATTGCTTATCATGGTTCCTTGCAAGTTTATAAAACCATAAATCTCTTTTCTCATTTTGCCATTTTCTCTCCCTATAAAAAATTTCTTTCAAAGACAAATTGTTAGTTAGCTATATTCAAATAGATCATTTTATGCATGTAATGTAGAGTTGAAAATTTATTTAAACAAAGTTTTATACCCACAAAATGAAGAATACGAAAATGTAAGATACTATACATATTAGCCATTGTAACTTTTATTTTATTTTATTCGTAGAACCTGGAAACTCAGGCCTCTGCACTTGCCAGGGAAGTGCTGGTTCCTCTGAGTCATCTCCCCAGTCCCCCATTGTAACTTCTGATAAAATACTTAATATGAAAAATGTGTTTGAAAAACTACATCTTTGGTACATAGCATTTAGTTTATTTACAAACAATAGACTATTTATTCCATGGAGCAATGGACAATGATCTGTTTATAGCAAAATAACTTGAACAATGTGCAAAGAACATGTACACAACACAAAAGGAATGTAAACACTGTGTACTGCAAGCATGTAACAAAAAGAACACTATAGAAATTGTTACAGGAAATAGTACTCTTATTTCACACTCACCCATTTGATTCCTCACTTTAACAGAGGCATCTCCTCCTGTCTCACGTCCAGGGCACCTCTGTCCAACAAAGCTGTCCCTGCCAGCAGCGGTATCCTCCCGCTCACCAACTGCCACTGCCCGGGGTCTTGGCTGATTCTAGCTAGAGACTCCTCTTTTCAGTTGAGGCCAAATGCATTTATTCACTTGCAGCAGTAATTTTTTCAAGTACCAATCACTTTCCCTAACACCCTTTCATGAACTACGTCCAATATGTCTTTTCACTTTTCCTGCTTTGTTTTCTTCTCCCTTCATATTTTATGTGTAATAAAATCCCTTCATATTTTATGTGTAATAAAAGAATCTCAGCTGAAGATTTTGTCTATTTTCTGTCACCAAAACTAGAAAGTTAGCTCCATGAAGAGAGTAATTTTTACCTGATTCTCTTCAGGTATATGTGTCTGTGTGTGTGTCCACGAGTGCACACACATATGTGAAGGGTCTCACCAGGCAGCTCTCTAGGGCACTGGGATGACAGGTGCATGCAACGCCCAAGGACGGGGGCTGCAGGGCATGTGTTACCAGGGACTGAACCCCGGGCTCTGTGCTTCCCTAAACAGGCACTTAGTCCACTGAGCTATCTCATCGGCCCTCTCTCTTTCCTCTACTTTATTATCACACTGAATAAAAACTGAATAATAACCTCTCTCTTTTTTTTTTTTTTTTTTTTTTTTGGTGGAACCAGGGATTGAACTCAGGCCCTTTAGCTTAGTCAGGGAAGCATTTATTCCACTGAGCAATCTCCTGGGCCCCAAGAATAATGATCTCTTAAAAAATGTATAAACACATAAATAATCAGTTATCAAAAATTCTAGTGTATTAAAAATTTGTAATATCATTTTTCCCTATGAATTTTCAAGTCTAATTGACAGCTATTGATTTTCTTCTATTAATTTTAGGGAAAAAAGATAAAAAGTATACATATTTGGTCACTTCAGAGAGCCTTTTTGCAATTTAACAATTATTATACATATTTTATATTGACATTTTAAAAATGATTGGAAATTATTAACAATGACAATAAACATCTATTTTATTTACTTTTTACTTTTATCTATTTGCATCTGCAAATGAGATCAGAGATGAGGTAGAAATACATATTTTGAAATGTTGCCTTTAGAAATATTTTTACCTGCACAAAACATACACTAATATGTATTTGTACATGACACATACAATGTGTAATAATGAAACAATTCTATGCATGAATACCAGCACAACTTGAGGATAAACACGCAATACTTAATCAAAATGAGAAAACAGCAATACATAACCTCTATTTTTCTGGACCAAATATAACACAAAACTTAGAAAATCACATATTTATATTTTTTTCTCCAAACCTGGAAGAAATGTAATGAGTAATTTTTCTTTAACAGTTCAAATGCTTTTCACAATAGATTAAGCCATGTTCCTGGATTTCAATATTATCAAAATATTTTAAAGCATTGTATTCTAAAGACAATAATTAGTAACTAGAATTTGTACTGTAGCATGAAACATCTCAATCTGTTTAAAATATCTTTGATGAATCTATTTATTTCATTACACTCAGAAACAATAAATTACTAAGATTTAATTTTAGTATCTGAGAACTGGAATAAAGTCAAATGCTGGAGAACATGCTTATTGATGCAATCAGTTTTTGCCTTTAAGATACCCAACATCACCTAGCTGTAGGTCGTATAGTATGGAATGAATCAAACCACACTTTGCCTGTGTAGGAATAGAGTTCTGGATCAAATTTGGAAATAACTATTGTAAAAAATATATAAAATAAGGCAAATTGTAAAAAAATGTATTACATAATCCAGAGATTATTAGTAGGATTCTTAAATGTAGCATTTTTCCAGACCATATTCTATATTTTAAAGTTTCTCTTGTGGTTAGATCTAGCCATGATGTACATTTCTCAAGGTAGTGAAATTGGTCAAAAACACATGAAAACAGATATGCCTATGACTACACTTGTCAAATTCATCTGCTATTTTCCACTCTGGAGTACTGAATGACTACAGAGATTCTCATGAGTCCAAAGTGTCAACTTCAATTATTTATGAAATGTGAAATAATGTTGTTTTTCCTAAGGAAAATTATCACTTGGTTTCTTTATTTCAGTGTGAGTCTTGTCTTGAGTGATTTACTGTGTTAGATGGAGTTATATTAACAAAATAGAATATGCCAGAGGATAGAAAGAACATACTGAATCTTTTGTCTTTACCATGTTTGATTGCTGCCTCGTGACACTCATGATATTTTCCCCCTTTTTCTCTGCCTTGTAGCCAGTAAGAAACAAAGAGTTACAAAAAGGCCTATTGAAATCCAAAGGCTTTCACCATATATAAAAATAAAGAATACACTGGGAATTAGCATGAAACACAACTGCTTAGAATCCCATCACTTGGTGTGTAAGGACATTGGGAAACCCACTGTGCTCTCGGCATAAGGAAAAATCAGGATTTTTTTTTTTATTAGGGAGAATAAAAGAAAAATATTGTAGGTATTATAGAGGTCTTGACACAGATTGGGTTTGAGAGAATAGTGAGGGTTACATACTCATCAAACTCAAACTTTCAATTGATTTGAAATCAACCAGTCAAAGAAATAAATGCAAGTGACTGTGGTAGAGAAAAGCTGAATAAATGAGCTTGGTACATACAAAGAATTCTGAGGATTCTCCCTGGTATAGGGGTTCAACTATGCTAAATAACAAATTACAGTTCAGAAACTGAACTAGACTTGCTGAAAAAATATTTGTCAATTATCAGCACAGAGATGTTTGTAAAAGTTGGGAATGTTAGTAAAATCGTCACCCAGAAAGTGTAGAAACTGTTTGGAATTACATATAACTGTTTCTTGAACAAGAGAACCAAGTAAAGGAGAAACAGAAATTAGAGAGAAATAAAATATTTGTAATACTATTAACATGCAAAATATTAGAGAATCCACTGTAATATAATATCAGGAATAAAAATGATCAAATACGAAGAGCATTGAATAAAAATGAGAAGTAATGTCACCGAATTTATCTTTGAGACACATTCTTGTAACTTGAAAATTTACTTACTGTGCTGCATTTTTCTAAAAGCAAATTTAAGAAATTATTCATAATACATATGGCATACCTAAATTCAGATTATTGGTCCCAGACCGGCTTCTAACAGCAGGCTTTTGCAGATCAGGCACAAGGGTATACATCTCAAAGTTCTGTTGTGGGAATCCAGTTGAATGGCAAATGTAAATTTAGCATTTTTGTTAGAATAGTTTCAAAGGTGTAAAACAAATGCAATAAATTTTCACATGAATGAAAAAGATAGATAATAGACATTTAGTTAATTTTTTAAGGAAGGAGAGATGACAAAATGAGCAAGAGATGGTGAATTTTGCAAAATGTGATTGACTCTTCTTTTTCTCTTGGAAGTAAAAAAGACATAGAGTAGTTGGGAACTATAAGGCAAGCAAAGATAACTAATGGAGCTTATGCTGAAAGTCCTGAAAAGACCTCTTAGCCTGCTTCACTCATAAGCAGTGGCTTACACTGTTTCCTGAGCTAAGCCAGACACTGCAAATGAAAGGAGGCTTGCTACTCCTGGAAAATAGGGGCATGGGATGGAACCAGAAACACCAACATTTAGAAAAATATCTAAGAAGCACATTCCATGGACAGGAGAGCAATTAAAGTACATAGTGAATTAGCAGATGCCTGAGAATGGAAAGAATGACGTTTCAGTGGACACTGGGATCCAGTGACCTTTTTCAGGCTTTAATCTGAGAGAAATCTCAGAATATTTTCTTTTTTATTCAATGAGACATTCAAATCAAATGAGTCAAAATGTGAAATTCCTTCCAGTTCCAAAAAGGAAAAGTAGTGAAAGAAAATGACATTTTAAAAACATTATAAGTGGCTAGATGTCATGGCTTACGAGGCTGAAGCAAGAGAATTTCGGTGAGATCAAGGCCAATTTGGGCTACATGGTGAATTCAAGACTAGCCTCACAAAGCCATGATGCAAAAATGAGAGGAACGTGAAGAAGACAAAGACAAAGAAGACGACGACGACGAAGAAGGAGGAGGAGGAGGAGGAGGAAGAAGAAGAACAAGAACAAGAACAAGAAGAACAAGAACAAGAACAAGAACAAGAACAAGAAGAACAAAAAGAACAAGAACAAGAACAAGAAGACGAAGAAGAACAAGAACAAGAACAAAGACAACAACAACAAGAAAAAGAAGGAGGAGGAGAGGCCAATGATTATATTCTTAATTTATTTCAGTGTGCCTTCTCTCTACTCTCAATTCCTCATGCTAGTTTTTCAAATCTTTAAATATATAGAATAGTGATGGCACATGCTAACCCTTGATACAGAAAGGACTTTGGGCATTTAGGAATGCGCTATTCTATTTGATTATAATGACAGCTTTTCTAACAGCACAGGGGCCTCAACTGCATAATTTCTTGTGTTTTCCATGGGTGACCTCCTGTACAGATCAAGTGAGCACATCTCAGCTTGTACTCAATTATGACTCAGAAACTCCTGTGGCTGAGGGCATTGTCCACTCATTATAGACTGTGTATTGTTCTTTAAAATGTTTTCAGGAGGCCGGGAAGATGGCTCAGTGGAATAAAGCACTTCCTTGGCAGATAATTAACTAACTAACTAACTAACTAACTAACTAACTAACTAAATAAATAAATAAATAAATAAATAAATAAATGTATATTTTCAGTCAATTTCCAGATAAGCTCTAATAGATTTCTAATATTCTTAAACTCTGGGGTATTTTTGCACATAAATAAATGTGATTTAAAACCACATCATCATTTTTATTACCTTGAAATATCCATTTTTCATTCTCCAATCAGTATTCTCATTCTCCCTGACATTACATTTCAATAAAAAGAAAATACTAAGATTATGCAAACACATAAACTCATACATATTCACACACACATTTAGGGAAAAATGCACTTTTTACCTGTCTAAAAATAACAGAAAAGTGTTGAAAAGCTCACTGGTATGCAACACATAATAATAAACAATCATAAAGTACATGGAGATTCTAGAGACTGAGTACTAGAAGTTTGAATAAAATGAAGTAATGCCATAGTTATAATATTTATAAAAAATATCCTTGTTTGCAATATTTATCCTGCTCTTCCTTTCTTTCAACAATATCATCAGTTCCATAGGTCAAATCTTTGTTACTTTACTACAGAACTGTTCTGAGGGCCTCTTATTTAACTCAGAGAAATCAATCTCTTTCCATCAATTGGAAAGATTGAACACCATCCCCAGATGTTTATCCCTGATAAAATTTTAATATTATATTGTTTCCCCATGTAGTGTTCTCTGAATACTCTGTTGATTACTTTGATTACTCATTCAACCTAGTATTTATGAGAAAAACTAAATTCTGGTGGTTGATACAAAAAGGGAAAATTGATTTTTCTCCAAATAGTTTAACTTTAGAATTTGGAAGCTCCCTGAAAGCAATTCCAAACTGCTTCACTGATGTTTAAGCAGGTCTCTACAATTTGCATTTTAGCACTAACATATTTACTTAAACTGTACATCTGTACTGAAGAATTGACATCATGTACTCATCTCTTATGTTATCCTGGCATTTTTTTGGCCTTAAATTTCTTTCTTTGTATTTATTGAAATGTTTATCTGTAAAGAAACAGCTCACATGACACTTTTGCTTTTGAAAATTCCATGACCAAATTATCTTTTTAAAATAAAAATGTAATAGCAAATACCAATAAATAGATCATTATTATAAAAGACTACAGTATACACAACATGCTAAACTCTTTACATGGATTGTTGTCTTAATAACTTGAAACAACTCATCAATTTAAGAAGTATCTCTTAAATATTTTTTTACGTTTCAAAAGCTAACCAGAAACCAAGATCCAATGAGGACATTGTAATGAACCAGAGCAATGCCCAATATTCTTTTTAAACTTACATTTCTGACTGCACATAAAACAAATAGGTAATTTCAGATACTGATAAACAAAACTGATGAAAATAGAAGCATCAAGCTTCATGAGTACTTAATAAAACCATTACTTTATTCCTCTAATGCTCCAAAAATTATATGTAAATGATTCAGTACTAATTTATCAAGGGCAGGCCAAATAGCTCAGCAGATTAAAGCACCTGCATAGGCAGATGCAGGGCCAGGGGTTCAATCCCTGAGCCTGCTGTGCTGGTCCCACCCTCAGGTCTTGTGATTGAGACTGGGTGTGGTAACGTGTACCTGTAATACCAGCACTTGGGAGGCTGTAAACAGGAAGATCACTACTAGTCCCATCTACAGAGTGAGATGAGGTACACCCTCTAGACCCTGCCCTAAGTAATAATAAAAAAAAATTATCAGACTAAATATACCAAACTATAATTAGAAAGCAAAATCAAAGATAAGAAATAGTAAGTAAGGGGCAAGCTAGAAAGCTCAGAGGACTAAAGCACCTGCTTAGGAGGAGCAGTGACCAGGATTAGATTCCCAGTATGCTGTTCTGGCTGTGCTCCCAGGGCACACTGGAACAGTGATTGATGCTGGGCGTGGTAGACCACCTGTAATCCCAGTGCTTGGGAGGCTGAGAACAGGAGGTCACTAGGAATCCAATCTGTGTAGTGAGACTCTGGATACCCTGTACTAAATACATACAAAAAAAGAAAAATCCCAAAAATGTGGAATTGAGAATTGTTTCTTTGAAATGGATATGGAGTTTTAACTCTTTTTTTTTTTTTTTTTTTTTTTTTTTTTCATTACCGGGGATTGAATTTACGACCCTGCGCTCAACAGGCAAGCACTTATTCTACTGAGTTCTCTCCCAGGGCCCGAGTTTTAACTCTTATTCATTTTAAAATTATATAATACATTAAATAGTTCATTAAATTTTTATAAATATTAATTGATAGTTTATTCTTTTCCACTTACAGTTGCAATATGAAGGAACAGCAGTGACAACCATGGAAAAAGCAAGCGAGAGCATTTTTAGAGTCACTATTTCTCAGGCTTGGCAGTTTCCAGTGCTGGACTGGGAAGACAGCTCAGCTAAGAACCTTCTCTTGGCAAGCGTGAGGGCCAAGACTCCATCGCAGTACGGTGCTGGCCCCTTGAGCACCTTGCACGCACACACCGAGCTGGCCCAGGCATGGTGGTGCATGCTTATAATCCCAGCACGGGTAAGTATATAAGTAAGCTATAAATAGATAAATGATTTTAAAAGAAAGTGTCCATTTTACTACGTAGTGTGTTTCTCTATATCTATTCTTTCATGTCAGGTCATGATTGAAAAATATTCCATGGTATAAGAAAGCAAAGTGAACTTATTCAATTTCGGTTCGTCTCAGGCTTCATAAATTTGGTGCAAAGACTAAAATGACTGCAACTACTCAGCAATATTCTAAATTTATCCAATACATATGTTAAAAGTTTTAAAAGATCAATTTCACTTTCAAAGAATCACACCATCAGTAAGTCAAAAGGAAAAGGAAAATGTTCAATATGTAAAGCTCAAGCTTACGTTGCCAAGGTTAGAATAAGCTCACGTGGAGCTAAGTTTGTACTTCCGCACACATATTTATAGTTCATGTCCATCTTTAGTAGTACAGCATGGCAACTCACTGTTGCAACTACATGCCTAGGTACTTGCTGCTCAATGATTACTAAGATTTTGTTTTAAGTGAGTTATGAACAAATTTTTAGGCAATAAAAGAATAGAACTTTTAAGCAATTTACAAAGAAATACAAGTTTTGTCTCATTAGTATTCTTTCTTATTTAGGACAGCTAATTAACACTTTGATATGCATGAATCACAAAAGCTATTTTCATAATTTTTTACAACATACAACTGAATAGTAATAACATATCAAAATTGAAAATGATGGAGCCATATTTTTAAATTTTATATTTTAAAAGGTTATAACTGATGGACAGTTAAGTTTGATATTTTAATGTTAATCCCCAAGTCATCCATAATATAATTTCTATCAACACCAAAATGTCATGATTTCTTGTGTCTCTTAAGTTGTGTGGCTTATCATTCCTGGGTTAATTTCTAGTTTTCATGATATTTCAAAATTTCAATTTGTTGTTCAAAAATAATTTCTCAAACACATGCATAAGGAAGATATGCATAAGAATTTCATAAAATTATGCCATTATGCATTTTCCCCTACTGCATAAGATGGATATGCGGTCATGCTATCATCTTGTCATGGTTATTTAATATTAAAAGTGCCAGATTAAATAAATCTCCATCTGTAGGATCTGGCAAAAGCTTTGCATTCTCTGTGGTAATCATATGAAGAATCCAAGACACATTATTGTTTTTGCTGAAGTGCTTCTGATCTCTGTGACATTGCAAGTTGTAGGGGGAAATAATGCTAGAAAATAGCTGTTTTGAAAAAAGTGCAAACAACAAACTTTTCTAACCATTCTGTCAACATTTTAAGAAGAAATCCAAATGCATTCAGTAACTTTAAGATTTCCACTTAAAATTATATCTGCATATAAATGTCTCATCTATTATTTTTATACTCTTTAAATTTGAAGGATATATAGCAAAAAAGCCAAGGAAAAAATTAAGTTTCAGTGAAAGGAACAGTTATTGCTTAATTGCTTGGTTAATCTTGTATGCATATATACTAGTAATCTGAGCAACAAATTTGATGATAACAATATGTAATGTAATAACCATTGTTATTTTTTTACTCTTGTTATCAAATTCTGTTTGATTTTTATTGTTCTATGGTGCTTAAATTTTGTCTTTGTTCTTGTTATTTGTTCTTAGTTTTCCTCTCTTTTAACATAAAAAAATGCAAAGAAATATTCAGGCCTCTGAAGAAACATAACAATATATTAATAATTGATTCAGTCTTTTTGCTAAGTATTTTAAAAGCTTATACTGCATAACCACTTTAACATAATTATGAAGTAAGCGTGATATTTTCTCTATTTTACAAATGACATGAGGTTTCATGTTGAGACATGTGTCGTGCTTTGCACAGTAAGTAGTTCCACAGTAATACCTAAACTTCAGTTTACAAGTTGAACATTTTTAGTTGTGTGTACTTCTTCCACTGTATACACTTTTCTAGTATCTATTTGACATATGCTTTCTTCCCATCATACATTATGTGGGTCAGAAAACCAAGTGTGTATCCCATATATGTCCCAGTTATTTAATGCAATGTTTTTCAATGGAATACTTCCTCTTAACTCAACCTCTTGCCTTTTCAGGCTGCGCTGATCCTGCCCCACTTCTCTTTGGTATTAATTCCTTCATCCTCAGAGCTGACTGATTCCTGTGGCTCTGCTTCCCATTGCTACATCCTAACCCTTAGCTTTGCTCAGAGATCCCATCTGTTCCAGATCAGCCTTCCACAAGAGCTGTCTACTTGGCTCCTGATAGGAGATGATTCCTGCTTTGATTACAAATTCTGCCACATAATTTTCTGCTGTCTCAGATAAATGTGTCTATTCTGTATTGTTTTCCTGTTCAGAATAAAGACAGAATATGTAGGACAAGGAATCCCTTCTGAAATTTCTATATGTGTCCTTGTGGACAGTACTTACTCAATATTATATTACCAAGCATCTTTGTCCAGTATAATTGTCTGTCTCTTATTTCACACTTTTTACTCTTAAATTTTATAGGAAGAAAGAAGTGGATCTATCTTCAGAACATCTGTAGCTCTGCACTGTTACTCTAGGACATTTGCTAAGTGTTCAGGTGAATTTTATCTTGGTAGAAGGATATTCATTCACTTCATTCATTCATTCATTCATTTGGTTCATTATATAGATATATTTCAAACTTCATGTCATTGAATATTTAAAAGTAGAAAAAATACCAGTGCTCATTCATCAAAGTTACTAACATATCTCAGTTCAGAGATATGCAGACACTGTGGGAGAACCGGGGTGAACAAGCATCAGTCTGAGGGTGTCATTCTAGTCACACTTAAGGGACATGCAAGCCTTGCAGAAAGATTAATACCTCAGAGTGTTGCACAATCGCTCTATAGTTTTGAGAACCTCTTTAGTATATTTTGCTTACATCTTGCTTATATTTTCTCATCTATAAAGAATTTTGTTGTAACAAATTAATTGATTAGCTTAAAGTTTTAAGAACTGTAACTCAATACAAGTTAAATTTTGACTTTATCAAAATGGTGGACTTTTACACAGAAAGAAAAATCTCTTCCTATGCTGGAAAAACGTGATCGAAAGACAAGAGTGATGATAATGCATTCAGGAACAGAAATTACTAATGCTGGCAAGAATTTTAAGGCCGATAAAGAATGAAAAAGATGAACCTAAAATGATAAGCAAGGACCAATGATGGATTGTTTATGTGGCATAATAATTTTTGATGTAAGTAAACAGAATGGAATTATTGAAGGGTGTAATGAAGTCAAATAACATAACCAGATGTGCATCTTAGGCATGCAGTTATAGTGAAAAATATCTGACACTTGTTTCATAGAAAAGTACAGAGAAATATTGAGGGTGGAAAAAATAATATTGGTATATATTAATGAAGGAAATAACATTAATATATATTACTAGGTAATTAGCAGTCAAATTTTCTAAGCATTCAGTAGGTAACTATTAGAGATTACTGAAAACTGCATCTTTTTTCTGATATTGAAAAAAGATAAATGATCCATTTATTATACAACTCCTTGAATTATAATGACTATTTTCCTTTGTGCTTACTACAGAGTCTACATTTAATTTCTCTTAGCTCTCATTACTACTATTGACATGACATGTTCAAAAAGAATGATCAAATCGTATGACTTAAATGACTATCTTTAACTAATGAATTACTAAATTTGATGGACAGGTGATAACTGGATTTAGAAACACTGTGCATGACATTTTAGAATATACAGAAGTGTGTACATCAGATGGAAGAAGAGACACAGCATTAAAGTGTGAGGTGTATGTATGTGGGATGGGGGAAAGGACCATTGCACCCATGGATTAATATGCTGTTTTTAATACCATTGAGAATAATGCCAGTTTTCTTAGAGGGGCAGCAGTGTATTGAAAGGTAAAGTAAGTCTATTTTCTCCATTTTCACTTCTACTTTTGTACATTATAGAAGAGTATAAGCCAAAGAGTGAGTGGTAAAGGAGCTATGAAGAAAACCAATAATTATTGTTTTTAAGAACCAGTAAGCATCAGCACTTAATGGTGATTTCTAATGAGTGATGTGATAACTACTTTCTAAGCACTAAGTGAATCTTTCACACTTATATCTGGAGGATAACGTCATGTAAAACGGCAACCATTGGTGAATTCCTATTACCTTGCTTAGTAAAATCTTGTGTAGTTTCTAATTGTTTCCTGTTATTGTTTTGTATTCCTTGAAAATGAAAAAATCAGAAGAGAAAAAAAAATATAAAAAAAACCATGTACCTTCTTTTCTTTAATCTTTTATAGAGAAGAAAATGTGCCTGAGACAGGAGCATTTAAAGCTGACTGGCAGTCATCAGACCAGTGTCTGTACTACAGAAAAAACACCTAGATCATTACTTAAAATGGTCCACTGCCTTTGGCAATTAGGAAGCAAGATGATTCTACTGCAGAGTAGTTGCAGCAGTTGGGTAAATGTAGGCATTAAGTTGCAATATTTCAGAAACTGAGAAGTAGGTCAAAGAAAATGAAGAATATATAAATGCTTCAGCGAGGACCCCATAGGTTTTTCTTTAAGCTGAAGTGAACACAGTTCATACTATCAACATAAAGTACATCTCCTGTCTAATCATTAGAGGATCTGGACTTCACATATTATTATTCACAAAAATAGTCTTGCCTTTTGATCTGTTCTGTTTATTTTCCTCCTGAAAAAGAACTCTGCTTTCTGACTCTATCTTGTCCAAAAATTAACCTCAAATATGGCATAATTTCCCTAATGGATTTCAATTATTGAGCATGACTAGCCCCCAATTGTCGTTTAAAAGCTATGCCAAAATATTCACAGAAAATAGTAGAATAATCAAGAGAATTGTAATTTAATAGTATCCGTATTTTACAAAACAAAATCTGAAAATTACTCTGTTTTAAGACTAGAAAATATTAGGTTTGCTATGAATCAAAAGCCAAACTTTACAGAATTTCAATATAATTGACTCTTATTTAACACCAGAAAAGATGCAGAGCATATTTTCCTATGTTAATGGTTGTAGTTGGTAAGAGAATCCTCACAAGCTGGGAGTTTTAGTATGAGTGTGCTCTTGGGCTAGTTTTGTTGAGGCAGTGTAATTCTGCCTCTTCACTTTCACTGCCTATTAAATTCTTGATTAAAAAAATAGAAGAAGCCGGGCGTGGTGGCGCAGGCCTGTAATCCCAGCACTTGGAAGGCTCAGGCAGGAGGATTGTTGTGAGTTTGAGACCAGCCTAAGCTACAAAGTGAGCTTAAGGCCAGCCTGAACTGCATAGTGAGACCCTGTCTCAAGAAGACAAAAAAAAAAAAAAAAAAGAAGAATGATTAAATTTCATATGCTCTTATGACCCTGTAACATTCAATTGCCTTATTAAACAAGTACAACTTCAAAATAAAACATGACATTTCACCTTAAAAAGAAAATAAACAAAGGCTGATAAATTATTTTATGCCCTAATATGTTTGTAAATAAATATTCATATTGTATCTTCCATAAAATTTTCTGAAGTTGTTAATTGTTTCTGTTATATGTTGACTACACAAGGCAGTGAGGAAAAAGTTCTATTTGACATAAGTACATGTTTTACCAAACTAATCAATTTTTGAAACTATTTCAATTTTTAAAAAGAGACATAATTGAAAATTCAAAATTATTTGTTTGGGGATGGGGAGATGGCTCAGTGGAGTAAGCACTTCCCTGGCAAGCGTAAGGGCCTTTGTTCAATCCCTGGTTCTGCCAAAAAAAAAAAAAAAAAAAAAAAAAAAAAAAATACTTTAAGGAAGAAATACTTAGGTTATTAAATTGATTAAATCCATTTCAATAAACTGATAAAAATACATTATAAGGAAAGATTTCCTTTATAATATGTTTACCTTTTAATGATTAGTAACTGAAGACAAAGTCTTTCTCCCTATGTGTGGTACAATTTAGTTGCTAGAAACTGTATGTGTTTGAAATTTGAGAAAGACATGTCTGTCATTTGACTAATTACCTTACAAAACTTGCATAGTTACATAACTTCTACAGTCCTGTAAACATATGTATTTATCTGCTATTTTTGAAGCTTATACAAGCAGTTGTCAGCACCTATGATTTATATTTCCTTTTCTCAACAGAAGAACCAGTCGGGAGCTGGTCAAATGGCTCAGTGGATTGAAGCACCTGTGAGCAGGTGAGCAGGCTCAGGGGCCAAGGGTTCTATCCAGGGCCTGGTGTGCCGGCCCCACCCCCAGGGCACTCTGAGATGGCAATTGAGACCGGGAGTGGTGGCGCAGCCTGCAATCCTAGCTCTTGGAAGGCTGTAAACAAGAGGATCACTAGGAGTCCTATCTAGTAGTGAGGCCCTGAACACCCTGTAGACCATTCCCTAAGATACAGAAAAAAAAGATTCACTCAGGGTGATTAACAATAACAAACACAATGAATTGATATTGATGCATTAAATGATATCAACAATAATCTTGTAGTTCCTTTATGAAATGACTCTAGGTGTCATTTCTTTGCTTCTACATTTAATCTAAAATGTTCTTTTCAGAGATTTTCTTCTTTTAAAGAATACACATTTTTTAAATCTTTGAAACAGTGGCAGAGTTTTGATTTTCCTTGCTTGGAGGTCTGGCAAGACAGTTTCATTGATTTTTCTCAAACTTCAGTGGAATCAAGAGTTGTCATCTTAACAAAGACTCTATTCAACTTAAAGTAATCAGATTCAAATTGTGTTAAAACTCTCATGAGGTGATTTCCACATTTGAACTTGAATAGTACTTGTATGGATGTAGGGGTAGACAATGAAAGAAAGGGCCATGCAGCAAGCAGAATACACATGAGTTCCATTTTAGATTATGGGCACTGCATGAAAAATATTAATTTTGTCATCATTTATGTAACACATCATAGGCCTGCAGGTATGGGTGAAGAGAATGACATTTTAATGAATGAAATATGTCTTAGTGTATTTAATGCATTCTAATGTGTTTTACACTTTGTGAAATATGATTATCCATTCAGAGATGACAGTAGAAGTTTTTGGTGAAAATCTGTTAGAACAAAACTACACATAAAACATTTGCCTTCATTTTTTTAAATTAAATTTCCTATTAGCTAGTCATGGTGGCACATGTTTTGATCTCTGCTATTTGGAAGGTGAGGCAGAAGGACTGTAATTTCAAAGTTAGCCAAATCCATCTCAAAATTAAACTCATAAAATTTGGGGATAGAAGATGTACCTCAGTAGAAGTATCCAGGCTTTGTATTTGCAAGCACCAAGGTTAAATTGTTACTCAAGATAAGCAAATTCCATTGCAAGTCCCACACATTTCCTTCAATAATTTCTGCAATTTTAAAACATGGTCCATCACAAACACACTAACATAGGCTTACAAGCAAGTAGCAAGGAGCCTTGTACCAAGAAATACCCAAACTGTGAAGAGAGCATTTAATTTTCTACAACACTACCTTTAAGAAGAGAATTCAGGCTTCCTGGGAATTTAGAAATCAAAAGTTTCAGAACACTTCCTATTAGTCTTGAGTAATGTGTATCACAGAGGATCAGGAATCAGAAGTAGAATCTCACCACCTCTATTCCATTTTCCCTTTTTCCTTCATTGCATTTCTTTTTCTCTTTCTCCAAAACACTCCTGAGGGGCCAGTTAAACCAAGAGAGAACATTCACCTCCTGACTGTGTCAGGCCTTGAAAACATTAGGAGAGCTAAGAAAATAGAGTAAAGAAAAAGAAATAGAAAATCCATATTCGTTAAAGAAAGTCAATATCAATAATTCAAGCTTTAGCACACATCATTTCAAAACTCAGTGTGAAAATTAGATGTTCTGTTGAAGAGTATGGGAGATATATGGTGTAAATTCTCACTGATATAACATCAATTTCTGAAGGGCAGTCATGCATATTATCAATTTATTACATTTGTATATTTTTTCTTATTACAAAATTCTGTGGATTGATGCCATTAAAACTTCCTATTAGATATGTTTTCTGTACTTCAAAAGTATTTTTTAAAGTTTTTGGTAGTCATTCATCAAGGTAAAGCACATACTTTGTCAATCAATAAACTAAGGACTCATGCATAGTTATACTCAGAATGTATCCTGTATCAATATAATGCTAATACAATGAAAATGATAAGATCTACCCAGACAAAATTGCTTAGGCAAATTTGACACTTCCTTTAATCTTCTCTGCTTCAGGCAGCAGAACCTTGACTTAGTGTAGTGGAAGAGGTAGGCATCCCAACCCATCCAGGTTCAAATAAGTTTGGCCAGGTAGGTACCATCTTAGATTTGAAGAATGTTATGATTGTTTTTTTTTTTTTTTTTTCATTTAAAACTTTTTTTCAAAGAGTACCAAGAATAACTGGACTGGCCTTGAAAGAAAACTCATGTCAAGTAAAGATAATGTGCATTCATGTACAAAGTATTAGGGAAGAAGTCACAGAACTAATTTTAGGTACTATTTGATTCTGCTGTCTATTTGTGTTTTTGTTTGTTTGTTTTTTGGTACTAGGAATTCAATTCATGTTCTCGTGTTTGCCAGACAGGTATGATACTCCTGAGCTATATCCCTTGCCTATTGAATATATATATTTATGTATTTATTTATTTATTTTCTGTGACAGGATCTTGCTAAGTAGTGCAGACTGGCCTGCCTCCACCTCTTTGATGCTAGGATTACAGGACTGCACCACCACGGCTGGCTATTGATAATTGGCCTTGCTAAGAAAATGGTTCAGGTTTAATGCTAATTGTTTTACTCTTCCAGTACTGTGTCCTGCATCATGTTCTCTGAGTATATTGTTTCAAAATTCAAATTATATTTTTAGATTTTTCCCAAATACTAGTCTTTAAGGAAACCTTTTATTGATTCCAGTGAAATGCTTAATCCCTCAGTCTATGCTCTTGTCATGAGAGAGTCAGCGATCTGCACTATCCTTCTGAACAGAGAAACCAGTGTCTTAGCTGGTGTCCTCTTTGCTGGTGCCACACTTCGTGCTCGTCTGTGCAGTGGACGACTTCCGTCCCTCTGGACGATGGCCCAGTCCTCCACTGAGGCACTTCCGTTCCTGTTTGCATTTTGATGCAACCACTGTATAACGACTTCTAGAGCCTCTGGTTAGCATTATTTCTCTTGAAAAGAAAAAATAAAACACATTCTTTCATTAAAAATAAAATGTGAACTTACATATAAAGGAGTGTAACACCTATTTTTTCATATTTTTGATATTGAGATTGTTAAAAAAGCAAATGAAGGGGCCAGGGAGATAGCTCAGTAGAATAAGCGCTTCCCTGGTAAGCATAAGGGCTTGAGTTCTATCCCCAGTTTTGAAAAAAAAAAACAAAAATTAAAATCAAATGACTTGCTTAGCTCAGGGACTGCTTAGCAATGGGCCTCCTGTCTGCAATGCCAACTGAGGAAATATCCTGAGTCTTCTTAGGTTAAGGGAGAAGATTCTAATGCTAAATGATATTGCTATCATTTTCTTATAAAAGTTTTAAAAAATTATGTCTCCAATTATCGTTAAAATTTACAAAAAGTAAAAGAATAAACAACAAAAGCTAAAATACAAAAATATTTGAATAATTAAGAATATATAGACAATAAACAAAAAAGTGTTATGACATGTCTCTGATGTGAGATGCTTTAGCTTTTTTATACAAAGAACTCACTTTGTCTGAAGAGATCATAAGTGCTAAAATTAATTTGTATACTATGGAATGCTAAATATTAAACATTTCAACAGAGTTTTCCAGAAGAATGCTAGACCATCTATAATGAAATCAAATGTAGGATAAAAAAAGATTACTAAAAATAAAAACTCATAATTTTATATCCACCACAGTATTTTGAATGTCAGCCATTAAGCTGTGGATGGTGATAACTGTGGCTTAGAGAAGAGAACTGCCTACTGGTCTCTGCTCAGGAGGGGTCAGTAGTGAGCTGATCCAACAGGATGAAGGCTATATTCTGGGCAAGAGTTTCATTCTCAAAGGGAGAGAAAAGGGAAGGAAGAGAATAGAAGGAAGGGAAGAGAATGGAAAAAAACTAAAGAGAGAGAATCGAGATATGACATGTGTACACTACAGGATCCCTGCGACGAATGGGATGAGGATCTGTGTCTAAAGCAGAACAATAAAATTAATTACAAAAGAAAAACAGCTGAGAGGCAGCCAAGGTAGACAGACATAGAAAAGGCAAGGGCTAACCATACACGCCCTGAGGTCCTCTGAGAAGACGCAACTCAGGCCTGGTAGACAACAAGGCTCTATGGGGAGGAGGCCAGGATCTAAAGATGACCCTGAGCCAGTGGTCTGCTTCAGCTCCCCGCTGCTGCTTCCCTTCCACAGGCACCATCCTGCAGAGAGTTTCTGTAAGCCCCCGTATGGGTTGGCTAAGTGTCTACACTAAAATTATGCATCCTGTGCTTTCATTAAAGATGTGTATGAGTGGCCAAGGCACATGTGTTTCTTACAGATGGCTCAAATTTATTATTTATAGCAGAGTAGTATTGAATTTTGTATAAATACCACATTTTCTTTGTACACTTTTTTATTGTCAGAAAGAGTAAAATTGCATGAGCCATTCCCTTTTCTCCATTCAGCTGAGGGCCCAGTGCCTCTCTAGCGAGACCATGATTCCTGAGGTGCTAGATCTGTCATTCCAACACCAGTGAAAATCCAAGCAAGGGTACCTGCAGGCAGACCAGATGAGAGGTACCCAAAGCGAGGGGCCTCTAACCTTTTAAACACTGAAAGCCTGAGTCATAAGGAAGCTCCGTGACAGGTCCCTTTCTTGGGTTCCTCTTCCTCTGGCTGTTTCTGCTACAGTCATGTGATTTTTATTTTTATAGTTACATTAAAATAGTCAGGCAGTCATGCAAGTTATGTTCATGATTTCTTTGTGGCCAGGAAGGTTGACAGTATGAGGTCAATTCTTATCTGTGAAAAGTGACAACTCAAAAGTTCATAAATTAAGCATTTCTTACAGTGTTTCTTTTGACATCAAAGTTGTTACCTGTCAATCTGATCTTTATCTTATCTCTCCTTAAACTAGTATAACATTTAGGCTTTTAAAAAATTATATCCTGAGGTGTATCAAGATGGTATTTGAGCTCAATCTGTTCTTCTAAAGGGATTATTGACTTCAATCAACTTCCCTTTTGGTATTACTTTCACTGTGTCCCATAGGTTCCAGTGTCTGTACTTGTATTGTTTATTGATTCTAGATATCATTAAATTTCTTCTTTGAATTTTTCCTGTGATAACCTAAGTGTTCATAAGTGACTTACTTAATATCGCACTGTTCTGAGCGTGGTGGCACGTGCCTGTAATCCCGGCACTTGGGAGGCTAGAAACGGGAGGAATCACTACAAGTCTGATCTATGTAGTGAGACCCTGTAGACTATATATATGTTGCATGCCACTCATAAATATATAAAACACTGATATATATATATATATATATATATCACTGAAAATTTAAATAAATGAAACACTGATATATATATATACATATATATATACATATATACATATATATATATCAGTGTTTAAATTTTTAGATTTTTAGTGGTTTATTTTCTAAATGAAAATTAGAAAATAATTTTACCTCTAGTTTCAGGGTAAAATGATATGATAATATATATATAAGCTACGCTTTATGCACTAATATGACATCTTTTTCAGAGAAAATTCTGTGGGTTGATGAAAAAACTATGTACTCTTTCAGTTGAATGCAACACTCTGTACCTCTAAGATGTGGTTCAGCTCTGATACTTATTTGTTGAGTTTTGTTATTCTGACTTTTGGGATTGTGGAATATTGAAGTTATGCACTATGAATGTGTTGTTTAAGTGAACTCTTACACTTAGAAGTGTTTGTTTTATGAAGTCAGAATACCTTACGTTGTGTGAATTGTGACTGATCCCATGTCTCACAAACAGAATCATTTGTATTTCTATGAAAATCAATGTACTATGTTCCTTTTGATTAGATATTATCTTACAGAATGGTAAACTAACTCATAATCAATGAAAATCAAAAATTCCACAGAATATGTCACATCAGTTACAGTTTCTCAATTAAAGAATCTTTTGTTGTATTTCAAATTCTTTCCTAGTATAAATTTATTAAATATTTTATTAAAAAGGTGTTTTTTTTTTTTTGTAGTTGATGATGTAGCTTAATTGCTAGACACTGGCTAACCATTCACAAGAACTTAGGTTCAATCCGAAGTTCTTATATAGAAAAATTAGTCAGATAGATAGATAGATAGATAGATAGATAGATAGATAGATAGATAGATAGATAGATAGATAGAAAGACAGACAGACAGACAGACAAAATGGGCAGAGTATAAAGAAAGAAAATGCTTTGAATATTTGCTTTCAGTGCACTTTTAAAAACAGAAGCTACAATAAAAGTATAATATACAGAGTAAAAGTGGAATTTTGCAGACACATCTTATCCATGGGTAACTTATGAAATCTTTTTTGATGAGAAAAAAGAAAACATCACATATGTCATTTTGCCCACTTATGAAATCTTTTTTGATGAGAAAAAAGAAAACATCACATATGTCATTTTGCCCTAGCCGACTTTCACCTGCATTTTTAATAAGACCACTTTTACATTCCCTGAGGGAAAAATACACCTAACAAGCTTCAATTTTGAAATTGATGAATTTAAGTGTAAATTTAGTTTGTTAGGCAAATGAAAACTAAATAAGTACAATAAATACATCATAAAAATAGAAAAATGAGGCATACTTCTATCAGAGTACACAAAATTAATTGTGGTTAATTAGCTGGAAATTAAATTAAACAAACAAATAATATATAAAGTAAGATTAAAAAGCAAAATAAGATCAAATGTAATATAAACTAAAATACAGATACATTATATATGTGAATTATATTCTGTTAAAAGATTTACTCTAGTTTGGTCTTTTAGAAAGTCAAATAACCTAAGTACTATTAGAAGAAAGAGTTAAAATGATATATAAAGTAGAGAAATAAAGACAATGGTGGCATAGACTATGATTCTGTATTGAAGGGAGTAACGCAGAGGTCTGGCTTGCCCAGGTAGCTGACACTCGGGTGTAGACACACTTGGCTCCCTGAGGTGGCGCACCAAAGGGCTGAGACTCCTCTGCCTGATCTCCCGGAAGTCCCCTGGCCCTTTATCTGTGTCACAGAATGCCTACGCTCCTATCACAACTCTCCACATAACTTTCTTCACCCTTCAGATCCACCCCCTCACCTCCCTATATGAACACCTGCACTTCCGCAATAAATTAGATCTGCGCCATCAGCCGGTCTCCGCGATCATCAGTCGCGTTGTCTCTTACCTGCTGTGAGGCCCTCCGCCTCACTGTATGAAAAGAGGTGATATCGTACACTAATATCTCAGGTCATGAAAGTAATGGCGGCCCTGGCCATGTTCCTGTTCTGCTGGGAATGACTGCCAGGGTCCTGTTCATCATGCAATGAAAAGTTCACAAACAAAAACAGAACTTTGCTAATCACTTTTGGTTTTGAACTAAATTCAAATCATAAACTATATCTAAACTACTTTTGAAAGGTAATTATATACAGACACTATTAGTGTTATTTGAACACAAGCAGCCAAAAATATAGAACTAGAAACAGAGTAATATCCTAACAAGTAAAATAAATAAAATAAGAATAGAATTTTATTTTCAAAGAACTGGTGGAAATTATTAATTTTTAGCTTGACTAACCCTGTAGGCTGTTATCTACAATCTAAGCCACTACACTGAAGAGAGTAATTTGTTATACAAAATTTGACGATAAAAGTAGATAGCATAACAACCACTGTTCTTAGCTATTCTTGTTCTGAAAATGTGTAACATATGAATTGCTGTGTGTTGCCCTGTCTCTGCGTTTGTTTCTGCTATTTGTTTTTACTCTTCACAATAGAATAAAATAGGGCCAGCCAAATCTCTCAGCAGATTAGAGTGTCTACGAGCAGGAGTCCGGGCAGGGGATTGAATCCCCAGGCCTGCCATGCAGGTCCCACCCTCGGGGAGCACTGAGATGGCAATTGAGACTGGGCTTGGTGGTGCAAGCCTGTAATCCCAGCTCTTGGGAGACTGTAAACACATGGATCATTACAAGTCCAATCGAGTAGCGAAACCCTTAACACCCTGTAGACCCTTCTGTAAAATATTACAATGAATAAATAAATAAATAAAATAAAATTGAAAATAAAAAATAAAATTTTGAAGAGTTGTATATTAATGAAGATCTTATGCTTAGAAATGATTAATAAAATGGATAAAACATTACCAATAAAATGGAGAGACTATGCAGACACATACACAATTTGCCAGAAAGAACAAAATCCACCCGAGGAAAGAAAAAATCAAAAACATTTCGACACTGAAATAATACTAGAATGATGTTTATGAAAATAAAAATCTCATGTAAAATCAATAATTTTACAGAAGGTAAACTACTAAAACTGGTTCCAAATATGTTTAAAGCCAAACAGCTTCATTTCAGTAGCTGAAAGAGTTAAATAGGTATCCACACCAATGTGTCCTTCACAGATTAGTTTTATCACATCTTCAGAAAGATATGAGTCCTATCTTATAAGGGACAGAATTATTTTATGAGATTTCTACATTTATAACAAAATAAGACAATAATTATTTCAAAATATTAAATAAATCCAACTTCACTGTGAGTATCTCTGTAATTTGTCAGATAAGTTAATAGAAAATTTAATCTAGCAATTTCTGTGAAAATAATTTGTAATTCAAGACCAATTAAATAATCCAGAATAAGCAGAAGCTGAAAAATCTGGCCTCCTGTATATAATTTTCTTCCAACAGTCTGTGCATGTTAATTATAGCCCCTGAATCAGGGAGTACATATATATTTTAGTTGCGGAGATGTGGTTGCAATTTTGATATTAATCATTAATATAATTTTTAAGTTTTCAATGCTCATAATATTTCAAATATATATATAAACATAGTGAATAAATTATGTCCAAAATGTTGAGCAATGTTAAATTGACATTCATGTGGCTTAGGTCAGTATGGCAACAAAGTGGGAGAAATGGAGTTATAAAAGTTGAATTCCTCTGCAATGGAAGTTGGGCACATAATCAGCTTTTCCCGGACAGAAAAAGCAGAGCTCCTGGTGAAATTAGTTCTCTGTAGTAAACGTTTAAGGGCAGAGGGAACAAGCCACGCAATCACAGAGTGCGTTGTCTCACTTACACAAACAAAAAGCACAAGGCCTCTGAGCTGGCTTTTGCTGAATGGAAGGATACTAGTCAAATCGCTGCTTCTCTGCTTGGCTTTCTAAATACTTTATGACAATTGACTCTGTGTGCTTTGTAATTGGGCCCAATGGCTCTGTAATTACTTTGTCTCAACAAACACTGACATTGTGAATAGGTTTTATTTTTTTCTTTGTGTTTTCCTTTCAGTTCCTCTTTTGGGCCCCTGTGACTCTGATGATTTGATGAAAATGTGTTTGCGGGTGAAGAATTGTCCAAAGATTGTTTATCTTCCTTGTGTCTGTTTTACTCAGCTTTGCCGCATAGGCACTGTGGCTCCCTGTCCAATTCCCCATTAAGACAGCAGTGTCTTCGCAGAATTTACCTTTGTCACCTAGCTCTTGCAGATTGATGTTAGATGGAAGTCTAATGTCAAATCTGCCAGGAAGAAAGGAGTTCAACCCAAAGGCAGAGAAAGTCTTTAGAGACAAGACAGAGGCCTGGCTTCACTTTGTCTGAGGCTTGTTAGTTCATCATGATTTATGTAACGGCTCAGGCTGAACAATTTGTTCTGTGTGTATATTTTATGCCTCTGTGCAAATGAACCCGTAAGGATTCTATACATTTCTGTCTTCTGAGTCCTGCATTAAAATTCTCTCCTCTCATCTGCCTATAGTCAGAGAGACCAAATCTTCTGATTCAGGTCAAACTTATTATAAGCATCAGGGTATGCATTTTTGTATGGTTTAAAAAATAAAAATGCACTAACAGGTGATGCTTATTTTTAGTGAAAGCTATTCAGCAGCAAGTGTAATTATTTGATCTTTGCTGATCCCAAAAGGGTATATTGCTTGACCTAAGATAGGATTAAGTATCTTTAATTCCTTTTGAAAGAACCCATAGAATAACCTTCTATTGTAAATGCTTGCATCGGAATAAAATTAAGATAGTTATTCTAAAAGAATGAGACTTTGTTTTTGCAAAGTTCAGATCATTCTTAACTGTTACTACTTGTTTTAGCTATTGTTTCTATGGCACAGGGCACCATATTCATGTAATTGAAGTAAGACACGTGAAATCGTTCAGCAGCCTAAGCACCTGCCCAGGTGAGCACAGGAACTGGAGTTTGATCCCACATGCGTGTACCACATGCGTGTTGGTGTCACCTCTGGGCATGCTGAGTTAGCCACCGAGATGGGGTATATATATATATATATATCTGAATATATATCTGTATATATAATAAGCAAATAAATAAATGAAGTAAGACATAAATTCATATTTGAGTTTTTATTTTATTTTTATTTTATGTAATATAATTAGATACTAGCAAAGCAAATAGGCACTCATATGAAAAATTTGAAAAAACTTCATAAAAAATAATTAGAGAAAACAACAGTTGACATATTGTGCATAACTTGTATTCTTAATCATATTTTGATTTTTTATATTATTACAGTGTTATTTAAATATTTTGTCAGGCAAGAAAAATCCTAGGCAAAAAATAGAAAAATCTTGAACTGGCAAACACAAATACTTTAATGCAAATACAGTGGGACATTTAAATGTTTTGTATTCAACAAACAAAAATCAAAGTTTAATAAACAAAATCATTCTAGGTGTTTATTACTATAGATACTTATTACTGTAGGTTACTATATTTCAAAGATAAATTTTTGTGTGCATGGTAAAATTCACTTGGTGGGCCGGGCGTGGTGGTGCATGCCTGTAATCCCAGCACTCGGGAGGCTGAGGCAGGAGGATTGTTGTGAGTTCGAGACCAGCCTGAGCTACAAAGTGAGCTCAAGGCCAGCCTGAACTGCATAGTGAGACCCTGTCTCAAAAAGACAAAAAAAAAAAATTCACTTGGTGCTAATTTACATTTTACAGGTAGCTAACACCTACCTTAGTCATAATTCTCAGATAAAGTCCTGTGCTGAAGTGCATTAATTGTCCATCACAAAAGCCTGCGATAACTCAAGGTTTCACATTGCTTATGCTAAAAATTAGCCCTAAAATGAATGCAGAAAATATTTCTCAGTAGTTACTAAATATTGGAATAAAGAAGAGCATAGTATTATATACATCATTAATAGTATTGCTTGTGACTATTCTCAATCTGTACAATCAAGAAATATCCATTCTAACTTCTTCAGGGGCTTGCCCAATAGCTCAGTTCTTAAAGTGCTGCTTGAGCAACTGCAGGGGACTGTGGTTCAATTCCCAGCCATAGAACATACCACAAGCCGGGCGTGGTGGCGCAGGCCTGTAATC
>PVKA01030862.1:0-26884 GCA_004027165.1 Ctenomys sociabilis | reverse complement strand
TCTAGGAGATTTAGGAGCCCAGCCTGGACAAGTTAGCCACTTACCAAGAACCTGACTTTAAAAGTGTTGGGATGTAGCTCAGTGTGAAGGACTTGGGTTTAATGCCCAATACAATCAATCACTCACTCAATCAATGCATTCCAAATGATTTGTAAGTTGCTTTCAAGTTTGCAAAGCCTGCTTTGGAGCTTTTAGCTCTGAATCCTCTCCAAACTTCTCCACAAGAACCATCCTTCAGTGATCTGCCACAGTGACAATCAATTAGGATTCATGATTGGGGAAGTTGACTGTGTTGCCTTGGGGACTTCTCTGCTCTGGTTAGTGTCACCCATGGTGGCACACATGCCAAAGTTTAGCAAGCAGGAATGGGCACGGTGCATAATGCTTGCCTGGCAGTAGCATGGAGAGAGCTCCACCCTTGCTTATCCTCAGGGATATGACAGTCTAGGAGTCCACTAGTAGGGACCACACATGAGGTATCCATGGCTAGCATCTGGGTATCAGTCCTCCATATACTCCGTGGGCTTGGTCTCCTTGGAGCATGGCAGCCTTGTTCCAGGAAAGAGCCCTTTATTCAGCCAAACTATTGAGGCTCAGAGGTCTCCCAAGGAAACTGTTCCTTGAGTTGTCACACAAGCTGGCCAGGAGAAGGCCTGGGCCCCTAAGCCACCAGTTGCATGGTCACAAGCATAGCAATTGGAATGCATCTACAAGATCCAAGGGGTAAGAGTATTTGAACAGGAAATTGGGGGGAGAAGAAGCATAAGTTGTTTCCGTGGAACCTATATGGGCTGTAGATGGGGGATGAAATGACACAGAGCAAGCCAAGTCCTGGGGCAGGGAGATCCTCCAGCAAGAGAACCCATTGCTGTTCTTGGTTAAGTGGTTCTAGAAGTAGAAGTCATTGGGTGACACTTTGCCACATCCTAAGAGTCACAAGTCACAAGGCAAGCTTAGATGCACAGAGAACAGAAATAAACTCCATCTCTTGATGGAAAGAGTAGCAAGAAATTTGCAGGTATCTTTCAAAGACAGAAACTGACAGTTTGTGAATGATTATCATGTAAAAGCTCTTTTCCACTTTCATCAGTTCTAAAATGTATATTTCCTAACTTTTGTGAAAAAAAAAATCATAGGTTCATAAGAAGTAACTAAAATGGTACAGAGATGTATGGTTGTAACTAAGATATAGTTAAGATAGGCCCTGCATACACTTCTCCCCTATGATTAGACTGTGAATAATTTTAATAAAATATCAAAGCCAAAAATTGCCTTTGGTACAATGTACATGGTTCTATGTCATTTAAATAAAAAGTGAGCAACTGACATTTTTTAGGTGATCAGGAGGGGCATTTCATTTCTTAGGTGCGCATATTCTCACATTTAACTTCTCTGAAGTGAGAATGAATCTTACAAGCAAATACATTTTACAATTAGAAACATCATTTTCCCTTCTTTGTAGTACGTAAAACAATAGTGCACTCAACACTACCTGCATACTTTGTCTTAGATTTAATAGAAAATCTTCTCAGCACATTTTGGGACAAAGAAACCAACATGCTTAAGCTGTACTATGTTGAAAGGTAATCATAACAAGATTAAACATAGCATCATCTATATTTAGCATGACTTTGATGAGACCTGGTGAAAAATATGTAACCGAGAGGCAGATAAACCTCTATTCTCTAGAGAGGTCCAGCATGCTTAACCTACACTGGATTCCTTCCCACAAAGTTAGCAACCCATACATACTGTAGTGGACTATTTCTGACCATGAAACCATGTGAATCAGAAAATCCTCAGGAGCAGCACACTCAATAGCTGTTTGGTTGTGACTAAATAGCCATGTGCTACACTTGAGTTATCAGTCATTAAGCCATGGTCTGTTACATCCTTTGCTTTCTAATGCAATGAAACTGTTTTCCACTTTCAGCTCTGCATCTAGTCAGTGCTCTGCAAAGTTTAAACCATGAATAGGGAAAAGGAAGAAAATAGAGATAAGATTATTATATTGATTTTTTTTCCATATGTGATGGAAATAAACCAAATTCTGGAGACAGCCACTTATGGGTTGAAAATAAATTAATTATAAAGTTTATTTTGCAAATATTTCTTGCAATTTTGATCACCTTGGGTACAGTACACAGGTTTAAGCTTTGCTCACTAGGCTTTGAAATCCTAATCTCTAACTTGGTGCTAACAACAACAAAACAACCCAATTTCTCATAATTTAAGACAGAACTTAGACAGGAGTTGTGTTTATTTCTAAGTTCAATACAAAATGACAGAACTATCTGCCTGAAAACATACTCATTGTTTCATCATGCTTTCTTTGAGATGAACTATTTTGTAGGCCAAGAAATATAGCAAAACCCAGAAAAGTTTCAGTCCATTGACTGGGAACTTGTTGATTTAGAGTGAACCCAACATTTTTTAAAGAATCAGTTACCATTTCTCAAAGCTGGGTAGTCTCATTGTATATCTGAAGCAAGAAAGAATTGTTTTCAAATCAACTTACCCATATCACTACACTGAATTACTACTATACCCCTGGAGGGAAATAGCATCATTATCCTTTTACAGATAAGGAACTCTATCTTAGAAAGATCACATCATTTAGCTAAGGCCATACAACTAATAAGAGGCAGACCAGCCCTAAACTATTCCATGATATAAGCCGCATACTGCATTTTTAATTATTTCTACATATGTAAATACCAACTTCAAAACATATTGGGACCCAAAGAAGGGATTGTGGGCCAGTATTCAACTAAGATTCTCATTTATATTTCTAGTGTATCAGGAGTTCAGTGTGGTAATCTGGTTCATTTTCTGCTATGGGGTCAGATAGGCATGGAATTTTGTAGAACTTGCCTGGTTGGTGTTAACTACATAAAAGCAACAGCCACCCACATAGAGTTGTTTTATACTTAGAACAGTAATACAATGTCGACAGCATCTCCTGTTAAGCCCCTCAGCAGGCTCTAGGATAGCAGCCTATACCCAACCACACTAACTTTCGTACAGTAAAGTACATGAATATTCACTCTACATGGGGAAAACATTAGAAGAAACTAAACATAATTGCAGTCAAACCTTGTTAGCAAATCACTGATGGAAAAAAAAAAAAAAACCTTTGGCTTTTTTTTTTTACAGCATTTAGATCATCAAATTGTGCAGGAATTTATATATCACATACTTCTTTGGCTACTTGTAAGAACAGAATTCTGAGAGATCTCAGTCCCTGGCCCCAAGAGCTCTCCCTTTAAAAAAAGGCCACTTTTCTGGCCTGGATCAGACCGCTATTTGTTTCCCTCATCCCTTGCCCTATTGTATGTGTAGTGCATTGGGTCTCCACTTGATGGGACTTCTTTTCTCTTCCCAAGTCTACACCTCTGCTCTGCACCCCTTTTGAGATGAGGAAAGGTCATGGTGGGTGGACTACAGACAATCTGCTTTTTATTTCTGCAAAATTTTTTCCCCAAACCTATTTTACTTTTATACTGGGGCTGATTTTGTGTGTGTGTGTGTGTGTGTGTGTGTGTGTGTGTGTGTGTGTGTTCTCTACCTAAGACCGTAGACCCACTCAGATAGAAGGGATTACAGAATTCATCTAGTTTACTCCAGTCTCCAAGTAGTCCCTGCTCCCTGGTTTTAACACCCTACTGTAGTCCCCTTCAATACTGCCAGTGTTGATTCCTGTGACCAAAAGTATGCAAGAGAAATCATGATATAGCACTTGAAGCAGAAATTAGGGTATAAAAGCCTCTCCTACTCCCTCCCTCGCCTTCCAACTCCATCTCCCCCCTCTCTCCAGTGGCAGTGTCATTACTCTTCTCAGGTAGCTCCATCAAGTGTCCTCAGGGTGAGGAGCTGAGGCCTCCACCACGAGAGCCGCCATTTTGGAAGCAGCTCCTCCAGCCTCAGCCTCACCCTTGGATGACTGCAACCTGAAGGGAGACCTGAGCCAGAACTGTGCAGCCTATGTGTTCCCCAGTTCCAGTTTCCAAAATAGAAACTGGGATAATAAATGTAGGTTGTGTTAAGCCACAAAGTTGTAGGAGTATTTTGTTGTGTAGCAATGCAAAACCAATACATCCCCTTCATTTCATGGACAGAAGTTATAAGTTAGTGATGCAGTGAAGTGCTCCAGTGCCCTTCCTGTGACTCCAAGACCAGCCCTGATCATCCTGCTTCTGTGTCCTGAGCAAGAAGCCCCTTTAATTTTTCCTTGCTCTTAGAGGCTGTTTCCAGAATCTTCTGTTTTCTCCCAAAGATGCTTAGAATGCTCTAGAAATTCTGGGCAATACTTCAGCTGTAAAATTTGGTAAAGATGTCCTGCTTCTGGAGGGAGTGTGCCCACTCACTAGATCTCTCAAAATAACCTTCTTTTGTGTTTTTTTTTTTTTTTTGAGAGATGGTTTTTGTTTTTTCCTCTAAGACTGAAACTTTCTACACTGCAGTTGTTAAGTCAGGAAAAATGAGAACCCATTTAGCCCCTTTCCCGTCCCTGGTGTGAAAGATGATTTGAAATAATTTTTACTCTCTCGACAGCTTTATCACAACACTGACCTTGGCCTCACCTGTGAGGTGGCATCAGTCACCAAGGCTGCAATGGCTTCCTGGCTTTCCAACATGCTCCAGGACAGCTCTTCCCCATGCTCTAATGGGGAACATCTTCTCTCACCAGCTGCAGTTTACATACAGATGTGTTTCCTGTCTGAAGCCCCCATCTGCCTCCCCTCTCTCCATATGCCATATGCTTGTGTATTTGAGGTACAGATGGAGGCATTACTCATGGAATGTGTCACATGGGAGAATCCACAGGCTAGCTGTTTGGTTTCAGTTTAACTATTAATTTCTACCCTTGCTCCTGGAAGACAAAGCCAAGAATTTCAACGACAGCTGTAAGTAAATTATCTACATCCTCTTAATACTACCACACTCTTCCTTTTAAGGTTAAAGTGAGGTATGAGATATCCAAAAATTACAGATAAACATACCAACCTAGTAAGGTAAATTATTCCAAAAGGAGTCTGACTCTGCCTTTTTACTCTCTGGCCTATGATTTGCTGTCTCTCTCTGTTTCTCTCTTTTTATGTCCCTTTTCCTGTGTCTCTTCGTGTGTGTGTCTCTTGCTCTTCTTGTGATGGGGATTGAACCCAAGCTCTTTCCACTGAGCTACACAACCTAAGACTATTTTTTTTTATTTTGAGACAGTCTTACTAAGTCATTAAATTGCCCAAGCTGAGCTTGAACTTGCAATCCTCTTGGTTCGACCTCCGAGGTAATAACAGGCCTGTCTGTGCCACCCTGCCAAGCTGACCTGCAACTTCGCAGTACCTTTTACTAAACAGACAATGTCTATTTCCCATCCTTTGAAGTGAGGCCAGCTTTATGACTTGCCTTGCTCAACAGAATGTAGCAGAAGTGATTATGAACCAGTTCTGAGCCTCTTGGAGCTTCTTTTTCTTCTCCAGACCTTGCCTCCCCACTGACTACATGCCAGGCTACTAACAAGCAGTGGCCAGCCAGTCAGCCCTAGGCGTACGAGTCAGTCCAGCTAAGATCAGCCAAGCCACCAACTGGAGCTCCATTGACCACAAACATGTGCAAAAACAATAGCAGAAACAATCATCAAGTTATGCTGTAGAAGCATACATGGTTTCTGTACCACTGAGCATTGGGGTGATTTGTTATACAGCATTATAATGGCAAAAGATAATTGATACACAGTGGCCAAGACTTTTCTGTTTTTGATTCAGGGGACATCTTACTATGCTTTAGATAAATTTTAAGTGTACCCTCTCTACCAAGTTTCATATATGGATGGTCTGGTTCCTAGGACACTGTCATTTAGAAATGATGAGAACTTCTTTTATTTTTTTTCACCCCCCCACCCCGAGAACTTCTTTATGAAGTCATGGTGGAAGGTCCTTAGACCAATTGAGGATGTACATATAATTGACTGTGGGACCCCAGTTTGTCTGTCTGTCTGTCTGTCTGTCTGTCTGTCTGTCTCTCTCTCTCTCTCTCTCTCTCTCTCTCTCTCTCTGGCTTCCTGTTTAGCATTTGACCTCTTTCTTTGATCCACATACCTATAACTGCAGTCAATCACTATGGTATGACTAAGCCAGGGATGACCATCTTCACTGGAGTGTGTGCCATGCTATTTGAATCTTCAGCTTCTGAAACAGTGATTGAAATAAACCTCTTTTATTTATAAAATTAGTCTACCTCAAGTGTTTTCTTAGACTAGTAACAATTACCAGTCTAATACACTGCTTAGGCACCAAGCCAAAGCTGGTCCAGAAAACGTTTCCCAGAAATAATGCTTCTCAGTCTCCAACAGAAGAGGTGGTGTAGGTGTCTGGCTGCTTTTTCAATTTACTTGAGCTGTGCCCACCACCTATGTGTGGAAGTGCTGGGGCAAACTGAGTCCTGAGTGTGCCGAGGGGTCTGGTTCCAAAATGGGCCACTTTTCAACTTTCCCAAATGTCTGGGAGAGCTGGTGAGTCCAGTGAGGACTAAGTCTTTGGTAGAAAAGCTTACCAGGCGAGATCGGGCGCATTCAGGGTGGTATTGTAAAGTTTAAAGTTGTTTATTTTTCTAATAAACTTTTCAGTACATATATTTTCCCTATAGTGGCCACACATTACTTCTGAATTTCAGATGAAAGGAAACTAAGATGGACAATAATTATACATAATTTGAGATTCGTTTCATTCATTGGAAGTATTGATAATCATGTTAGTATACCCTTGGCTATAAGACTTTCTTTTTCACATATTGTTTTTAAATACGCTTTTACTCTTAAAAATGCAGAATTTGCCAGTTGTTTAAAGCATGTTCTGTTTGCTCCTTGATTTTTTTTAACATGTTGAACAAAAGTATTAGATTATTAGAGTATAAAATGGATAAATAGGGTTGAAATAGTTCTAAGTGTTCCATGGAAAGAGTCTTTCTGTTCAGTCACACTTTTGTGAAATTGTACCTCTCCGTAAGTTTTCTAAAAGCAAACAGATTTTTATTTTATGTAAATTCTTCATGCAGAGCCATTTTATCAGGCCTGAGGTTGTGGACTTACAAGGAGATTCTTGAAGAAATGAAAGAAATATTTCATAAAAGGACAAGTGTTTTTAGAAAAATTTTCCTGCATTCTTATTTTTAATTGTGAAAGAATGATCTATCACATTCTAACACTATATGGCTTTAATAAAAAACTATAGATTTAAAAAAAAAAAAAAGAAAAGCTTACCAGGCTCCTTTCCAGGAAGAACTGGTATGCGCAGGAAGGTTATCCAAGGTCATAGGCAAGGGTAAGTGGCCAATGAGGAAGGACTACAGACAGTAACAGAAGGGAATTTGCCACAGAAGAGACACCTGGTCTAGGTCTTGATATTTAGTTAGCACCCTTTTTCAGTGACTAGCAGGGAAAATGCTTCCTAGTAGTTGAGGGTCAGGATCTGCTTTGATGAACTCCTCAATCATCTCCAGCTCATATCATCCAACTGCCCTGACCAGCACCTCAAGTCCACTTATGCCCCGCACTAGCAATGTGTGACTTTGCCTATCAACAGCCATGGTTAGATGCTATGTGGGAACTATTGCAGGCTTAATATTTTCACTATCATTCACCTTCTCTTTCTCTAGTGCCAGGGACTGAACGCAAGGTCTCACTTATGCTAGTTGAGTGTTCTATCAATGTAATGGCAGGGATTAAAGATAGTGCCCAAGGAAAACCAAATTTAAAAAAAAATTACATAACATTTTATTAATTAGCCGGTGACCTGTGTGCTCCCCTCCCCATCTGGGAAGGCACAGAAGGCCTAGTTCTTTGTTCCCTACCTGCTTTTATAGTTTCTTTGTTACTATGGCAACAGGGCAGGAATGTAGTACACCCTATATCCTATAGGTGCAGGGTCAGAGTGGGAATGTGGCGTCCCCTGTATCCTATAGGTGCAAAGTCTCAGGCAGAGGGATTTATGGCTGAGCATGAGCAAATGGTCTCTCTTTTGCCCTAGATGGGTCCTGTCTCTCCTTATCTCCTACATGCTTGAGAAGTTCTGACAGGGCAGGGGAAGGAGTGAGGAATGGAGTAATTTAGGCAAGACTGCTGCTAGGTAAATACTTCAAGAAGGGGTTAAACTAAATTGAACTCTACTTCAGTCTCTTCTACTTCTAAAAGTGAACAGGGTGTTATGCTAGACACCAGCCCTCACATCACTAAACTATAATCTAAACCCTTAGTCGTGTTGGCATTTTTCTGAGTTTTTCTTCAAACCTACTTCCTTGACATTATGCAAAAAAAAAAAACCCACAAAACAAAACAACAACAATAAAAAAACCAAACAACCTGACCATGGCGCATGCCAGTAATCCCAGCATTCTGGGAGGCTGAGGCAGGAGGATCTTAAATTCAAGCCCAAGCTGGGCCACTTAGAGAGAACTCATCTCAAAATTAAGAAATAAAAAGGACTCCGGATGTAGCTCATAATGAAGGCCCTGGGTTCCATGTGCAGTGTGGGGAGGAGGGGGGACAAAAACTGAAGAATGTTCACAGTCACCGCAAAGTACAATTTCCTAAACATTCTTCATCTTGTCATTCTACCCCCAGATTTCTTTTCCTCTCACGCTGGTGCCTCAGATAATCATTTGAAAGAAAATGTTACATGAAGAGTAATACCTCCCACCCAGAGATGATATTTAGTTAGCAGCATTTTTCAGTGACTAGCAGGGAAAATGCTTCCTAGTAGTTGAGAGTCAGGATCTGCTTTGATGAACTCCTCAAGCATCAACAGCAAGGCTGTTGCTCAGTGGTGAGTTGTCTGCCTCACATGCCAAGGCCCCAGGTTCCGCATCCAGCACCTTTCCTCAAAGGCAGAGAAATTATCTGGGATCAGCCACGCCACCTCATTACAGTAAATGGATTCTTGCTGTCCTTCACATTTTTGTTTAGTCTCCAGTGATTGCTGCCAAGCGATGCATGCAGCAAGTCTGACCAGACGTCCGATATACCAGCGGTCCTTTGGCCTTGTTGCAGTTTTAATTAATAATTTTTCTTTCTCTTCCTTCCCCTCCCCTCTACTTCCTTCTCCTCCTCTCCCATCCCCTGTCCTCTCTTCTTGGTACTGGGGACTGAACCCAGCAACCACTGAGCTACATCCCTAACACTTTTTATTTGGAGTCTTGCTAAATTGCTGGCTTGGAATTTGACATCCTCCAGTCTCAGCCTCCCAAGCAGTCAGGATTACAGCCATGCATTGTGACCATGCCCAACAGTAACGTTTCTTAAGGAGGTAGAAATGTTGTTTTATTTTTTCCTGCTTATGTTGCTCTTGCATTTTCTGTAACTGCTGTCTTGCTTTTTTCTGTGAACCACATCTAGGTCCTCCCTCAGCTTGGAACCAGGAATGGCATTTTAATTATCCTTGTCATTTCTAACCTCATTTTAGAAAGCAGGATACTGCATGATGTGTTTAGCACTTTTTGTTTCATTAGAAGTGAGCTGGGGGTGGTTTGATAAAGCTTTTTAAGACTGACAGTAACTAAAAAGCTTCTGTTATAATTACTCTCTGCTTTGATCCATAAAGTATTCGAGATGGCTCCCTGCTAAGATGAAACAGATATAAAACATAAAACTAGGGGCTTATAAAATACACATGGATAAAGCCAGGGGAAAGACAAGACAGAAAAAAAATATGCACCCTTTACTCCAAAGATGAAGCCAAAACTTGGCTCAAAACTTTCAAAGAGCCCACTCTTCAAAAGAGATAATATGCTTCTGTGTTGATCCACATTGTCTGAAAAATAAAGCTCACAGTATTCTGATAAAGAAAAGTTTCACCTAGCACCGGGAACCTAAAGAACATTCCCATCTGGGGTTTCTCATGGGGTATATCTTTATCTCTTCTGGAATAAAAGTGATTGTTGCTAGGATAGGAATGTTTATTAAAAGAACCCTCTGTCAGAGTCTCCCAAAAGCATCAGTGCACTTAGGAGCAAAACCAATCTTTCTCAAGGATTTAATTCCATATGATCTAAGTGCTCAGCTCTCCAGTTGACCCCCAGGAATAAAATTGGAAGTGCTGGAGACAAACTGGCTCATCCTTAAAATAAATCTCCATTAATATGTTTCTCAACCAAGTTTTGACTTCTCCTCATGATGCTTTGGAGGAGGAAATATCAGCAGGGAGTTCTACAAAAAGCTAAATAAAATGAAATTAATGTTATTTGTAATGGGAGACTTTCAAATATGCTTAGAAAATAAATCCAAACAAGGACAGCTGGCTTTTACAGGAGATTCCTATGAGAATAGAATGTCATAAAATACAGTTCTACCTTTTGTCTTAAGGGATGGAAATGCCTGCATAAGGCTTCTCCCAAATAGTAACTATGAAAGTCTACTTCCATTGTGCTGAACACATAAGAATTTCACACTGACCCTTGATACTTGTTCTGGGTTGGGGTAAAAAGGTTCCTTAGACAATCTAGAGATAAATTCTCACTGGGGCCTGGCTCAAATTTCATATGCCCCAAATGAGGCTTGTAGCTATTTGTTTGAGATTCTGTGGGAACCAAGAAATCCAGAGCCCAGAGGCACAGAAGAACATCCCAGAAATAAATCCTTCATTCGATGTTATTTCCATTCCATGAAAGCTCCCGAGGGCTCCCTTTCCTCATGCTTTTAGGGCCATAGGAAGAGCTTAATAAGCACCTTTGGAGTTATAGCTTGGGCTTACTTCTTTCCTACAGAAGAACTAACCCTTGGGATGATATATTTAGACATTCTATATGTCCCTCCAGGAACCAAGTGGCCCAAAGCAAATACAATAGATCACTCAAATGACCACAGTGAATGGATGAAGTATCTCTGAATTCAACACAGCCAAACTGCAAATTGTCCCAACAATGGAAGCTGGCAAAAAGGATACTAACACTCTCCTCTCTTCTCCTGTCTCAGATCTCTCTTACCTAGAAAAAATCTGTATGAGATGAAATTCTGATCTAGCCAAGGGAAGCATCCAGATTTTCAGGGGGATGTTACTACTGCAGAAGGATGTCTTGGTTGGAAATTTTTTTTGTGGAACTAGGGATTGAACTCAGGTCCTTGCACTTGCCAGGGAAGTGCTTATTCTACTGAGCCATCTCCCTGGCCCCAGAGGGATGTCTTAAAGCCATGTGGAAAATGTACTATGAAGAACCGGAGAGAGAATTCACTGAGCATATTGTTTCTCAATGCCCAATCCCTCATGTTCACCCATGAGAAGAACATCTTGGAGGTGAATCTGTTCATCCTCTTGGATCAGGTTCTCTAGAAGAAGGGACAAAGTTGATGGTTGTTGGTGAAGTGGTGGACTGGGGATGCTTCCATGAAATCTGTAAAGGAGTGAGGAAAGTAGGATTGAGAGAAAGCAAATATGTGTTTTTAGGAGGAATCTAGTCTCTGCCTAATCCCATGGTGATTTTCTGACAGAAACAACATGACAGCATGGGCCTCACCTTGAGGCATGAGTTGCCTCCCAGCCACTTTATTTGGCAAGGACAGGAGACCTTCAGCCATGTCCAAGAGGGGCTGTACCACTTATCTTAAGCTTGGAGCAGGTTGCAGCATGTGTTCTTAGCTGCAGCACCTGTAACAGCCTAGTGATAGGATTCTCAGGGTTGCAAATGAGAACACAAAGTAGCAACTAAACTGGCACTTGTTAAAGACACTGCTGCACTCACCTGGAGCTTCCGACCCAATGCCTCTCAGATGAGGCTGAAGTATTTGCATTTCCCAAGTGACCTGATACTGTTGGGCCAAAGACCACACTTTGAGTAACAGTGAGCAAAGCTAATGGTTTTTAAAAGCAATTAATCATCTTTGGGAAGCTAAGTCATGGACAGCTTTAGCTTCTGGCCATTTGCACATCAACATAGTTACAATGGTTAAATAAAGTGAGGTTTGACTTCTCAAAAATGAAGAAACATGGATTGTATCAGGCCATTGACCCCGCTAAGACATCGCCTTCTTCTTTCTCACCATCAAGCTCAATTCTCAAAAGGGAATTAAAGTAAGTAATGAAGGGACTATACCATTTTTCTTGGATAAAACCCTTCATCAACTCAGTGACGGGGTAGATAGGGTGTTAGAAGGCCTATTTCTAGTCCTTCTGTCCCCTGAAGAATATGTGGTAACTAGCCTCAAACTGCATCATGTAGGGATCTTTGAGGTCACTTCTGCCCTGGGCTGTTCTATCAGGTCATATTAGTTAGCTTCCACCTGGCTGGGGCACAATATCACCATACACACAATTCAGAGCTGTAATCTGGCTTGTGGTTTCAGGTGACTCAGTGCATGGCTGATTGGCTCCAAGGCAGAACCATCATGGCAGAAGGGTGTGGTAGAGCAAAGCCACTTGCTCAAAGTGGTCAGGAAGCAGAGAAGGAGAACAGTGCTAGAAGGAGGGGCCAGAGATGCATTATAGGCCCCAAGGTCATGACTCTGTGACCCACCCAGACAGGCGCAGAAGCATGTTTCAGTAGCACCCTGAGCAGCTCTCATACCAATCAAGTTGACAAAATTCAGCTGAGCCATCACATAGGTCCATCTGACCAAGCCACTTGGGCTCCTGGCCCTAAATTTTAACCTGTTAAATGAGTGGGGCAATGTGCTCAATGACCTTGCTGACACTTCTACCGGTGTTCTTTGCATGTGTCACCCAGAACACACTGATGATCCAAGTGCTTCTCAGCTATGAATTAGTAGGGCAGCTGTCCCTGAAAACTTTTCTTCAAGGTTCCTTCATGTTACAATTAGAGTGGCAAGAGACTCCTTTTCTCCTGTGTTGGGCATTTTCTGCCCTATGACTTGATCATGGTTCTTGGAATCTTAAAACTGAGCACATTGAGTGCCATGCTGAGTAGGGGTTGGACCCATCCCAAGACTAGGGCACTCACTCCATGTAAGTTTCCTGGGGACTCTACATGGAAAGCCACCAGGGTGCCACAGAATGGCCTGCGCAGTGCTGTGCATCCATGGGAGGCCCTTATAAGGGGGTAGGTGCACAAAGGCTGCATGGTGCATGCAGAGGCTGTCTGGTTAAACATGAATAAACAGCCCTGTAGCGCTGACCCTCAAGCTCTCCATGAAACAGGAACTGTTGCACTCCCAGACCCTCCTGTGCTCTCCAGGGTGATGAAGGATATTGGTACCATGTGCCAGAAATGTAGCATCCTTCCTTGCTCAGCTGACCACTAGACTTCAGCTGCTGTCTGTGCATCTCTGCATGTGTTCCAAGGAACATATATGCATGAGCTATTGGTGGTGTGCATACCATGGAAAGACAGCAACATGCAAAGTCTGCTGAGGAAAACAGAAGAAGGGTGAAGAGCCAGGTTACACAAGCCCCGCTAAGGGGACAGAGGGACAGGGCACATGAGAGCCAGGTGGGAGGACTTTCCTTCTGAAGTGAGGATGTCAGGCAGGATTCTCACATCTGGTGACCAGAAGCAGAATCTGAAGGCTCTAATTGGGGGCAGTGTTGCAGTCAGAAGTCATGAGTGGACATTGTGCTGTCCTCTGTCCCTTCAGGAGGGCTGGGGCTGGACAGATGTCAAGAGCACATCAGAGCAGACAGTGGGGATGAAGGAGAGCATAGTTCACTAAGTGACCTGACCTGCTGCTCCTTTCTTTGAAAAGTGCTATAAACCAGGTGTCATGGTACGTGTCTATAATCCCACCACTCAGGAAGCTGAGGCAGGAGGAAGAAAAGTTTGGGTTCAGCCTGAGTAGTTTAGTGCAACTATCTCAAGAGGAGTTGAGAGGCAGGTCCTAGGTATTCAGCTTAGTATGCAGGCCTTGAATTTAGCCCTTAATACCAGCAACACATGCACATGTGTACACAATCACATATAGAATGTAAAATGGTGGAACCGCTGTAGGAAACAGTTGGACAGTACCTCATAGAGTTTCCTCTTGACAAGCAAGTCCAACCCCAGCTGTATACACAAGACAAAGGGAAACAAAGACTCCAACAGACTTGCTCACAGATGTTTACAACAGCATCACTTACAAAGTCCAAAAGGTAAAAAGAGCCTAAAATGGATATTGATACATGAATTGATAAACATAATATAGTTTACATGTACAATGAGTTATTATTAAGCCATAAAAAAGTAAAAGAAGCATGGATGACTACTCCAACATGGACAGACCTGCATAAAATATTGTGTGCAGTAGGAGACTCAGAAACAAAACATCACATATTATAATTCCATTTATATCAAATATGTGGAATAGGTAAAGTCACAGAGACAGAAAGGAAATGATCATTGCTGGAGGTGGGGGAGAAGGAATAAGAACTTGTTTAATGGGTACAGTGGTTTCTCTTTTTTTTTTTTTTTTTTTTTTTTTTTGGCAGAACCGAGGATTGAACTCAGGCCCTTGCACTTACCAGGCAAGTGCTTATTCTACTGAGCTATCTCCCCAGCCCCAGTACAGTGGTTTCCTTGGGGTGATGAAGATATTTGGAACTAGATAGAGTTACTGGCTTCATGACATTTTCAATGTACTAAATGCCCCTTTAAAATGGTTAATAGGGGTCGGGGAGACAGCTCAGTAGAATAAGCACTTCTCTGGCAAGTGCAAGGGCCTGAGTTCAATCTCTGGTTCTCCTCAAAAATAATAATAAATAAATACAGTGGTTAATTTGGGGCTGGAGAGATAGCAGTAGAGTAAGCGCTTACCTGGCAAGGACAGGGTCCTGAGTTCAATCCCTGGCACCGCAAGAAAATAAAAATAAGTTAATTAATTAGTTAAATGATTAATTTTCCAAGTGTGATGGTGCACATCTCTAATCCCAGCACTCTGGGAGGCTAAGGCGGCAGTTCATGGCAGTAGTGAAGAGCAAGAGCAAAATGAAGTAGCAGCAACAGTGGCAACAGAAAGAGTCTCTCTGTCTCTCTTGTTACATTCAGGATATCCATCTTAGACTGGGTGTAGTACTCACACCCCTAATCCCAGCAGTACTCAGACCCATGACCCCAGTTTAGGGTCACCCATAATCTAGTGGATCATAAGTTAATCACAAAATCTAGAAGTCCCTACCCCATGACTGCATGAGACTTTGGGGGGACATTTAGACATAAACCATAACACAAGGCAATTTAGCTACTATGCAAGACCCTGTCCCATAATATTTTTTAATCTAAAAAATAAGGGTGCTAAAAGGTGGTTCATTTCATGTTATGTAAATTTCATCTTAGTTAAGAACAACTAAGAATTAGGAAAAAAGCCAGTGAAATAAAGAGGTCTGCAAAGTCAAGTTCAGTGGAAGAATCTGCTCCGCAGCAGAGAGCTATTGTGCCCTAAATTCAGTAAAGACCTGGGCTGGTCTGTTACAAACAGGAAACCACCACCATGACTTCCTTTCTGCCAGAAACACTTTGCACAAAACAAGGACTGCAGAGCTACTAGCTGTGTCTACTGCATTTACATATTCCACTGCTTCCCCAGGCCTGGCTGAGGGCTTGGAGAGTAACTAGTAACCGGCTATGCAGACATCCCCACTCTTTATTTACCAGCAAGGCAAAACAAGGTGACAGAAAGGCAGAAGTTAGCAAACTGTGCTTTTCAAAGGACAGAATGTATGGGGAGGGATGTGGCTGCTATTTGCAGTTTGCGTAGGTGGGAGCCCAGCGGGCCTCTGGAAACAGCTGTGTCACAACAGAATGTGCAAAGGCTCCCTGGACCTAGGCGGCCCACCCTCCACCCCGAACCAAGGCCCAGCTCAGCAGGGCAAGGGTGTTTCACCGAAGCCTAAAAATTCGGAAATGGATGTTCATCTCTGGGCTTTGAATGAGCGGCAGTATTTAGCAAGGTCCTGCTCCCTCTGTTCAAAAGACCAACCCTGGGAGACTGAAAGGCCTGCCCCAGCCAGCCCTGGAGGACTTCCGGCAAGAACAAGCACTGTCAAAGTCACTTCTGCAGGGGGTCAGTCCTCCTCCGGCCTGGAAGGAAGTAGACTAGGGGAGGGACAATGGACCCCTGTGTAGGCTTCTGCTGCAGGATGCAGAGTTCCAGGCAAACTCTTTGTCACAAAGAAGGGAAGGACATGATTTGGTGATGAAAGTGGATTTCATTCATGTTTCAATGACTCTTGGGAGCTACTTTTCAAAGCTTGTCCCCTTCCACTGGGAAGTAGATTCAAAGCCTTTCCACCCAGCCACCACAGAAAGCACATTCTGATCAGGACCCAAAAGCCTGATCGTTAAAGGCTGAGTGAATTGTTGAGCCACATCCTTTTGTTTTTTCTTTAAAACTATGTCTTGAACATAATGAGAGGAAGGAAGAAGTCTTGTAATTTAAGGAGCAATTGCATGGACAATGCCATATTCTCTCACCATACCATGCTCAACATTTTTAGTATTTATTTTTGGTTTTTGAACATTTTATTCTTTACTTGAGAAAGGGTCTCACTATGTAGCCCAGGCTAACCTCAAACTCATGACAATCCTCCTGCTCCTGCCTCTTGAATGTTCTAACGTACAGGCATTCACCACCAGACCTGGAGGGATTTTCTTAGCATTTATTATTCAGTCAACAAACACATATTTATTCTTGCCACATCAGACACTATGTGAGGTGTGAGGATATGGTGAGAAGCAAAGCAGTTGGTCACCTCTGTTTCAGGGAGCAGATGACACACAGAAGAACACACACAACTATTTACCCAGGCAAGCATTAGCAGGGAGGGACAGTTTCCACCACTGAAATTCAGTGTCTTTCCCAGCCTTTATTTTCTGTTCTAAGATTGAATTTTCTCCCTCATATATACAGTGAGGCCACTCCCTAGAAACATGGGCCCTGTCATCAGAACAAAATGTCTTAATTGGATACTTCCCAAAGTCAGTATGAGTCAAAGAGAAACAAGTGCCCCCAAGGGGTGGAAACAGAACTCGCCTCTGGGCTTTCTCCAATCTCTCAAGGGGTCCACTTCAGGTCCTAAATGGCTCCTAAAACAAGAGCACACACAAGTCCTCCCAGACAAAGCAACTTACGAGTAAATGTACTGAGAGAAAGAGCTGCTGTCTGCATAGAACAAACTCAGAAGGAAGATGCAAGTGACAAATGATGCACAGTCAATTGGATGGGAACAATAGGGGCTTCCCCGGTGGCATCCAGTTTCCAAGGCTTTCCTCTACAACAGCAGCACCTCTTGCTTTCCATTGGCATGACTAAAGGGAGCAGTTTCCTCAAAACAAAGGGATGGTCTGCCTCAAGCTTGAATCTGTGGACCACTTCCAACACTTAACTCAAACCATCTGTCCTCAGTATTTGTCTTTAGAGTCTCCCTGTCATGGTTTGAGGTTTTTGCAAGGGGACCAATATAATACAGGACATATTTTATAAAATTATTCTATAATGAATCATTAAGAGAATCATATCCTAAGAGTGTAGGAAATCTGTCCACACACTAAAGACCAAAGAACCCAGCTGAGGACCTGGATCCTAATATCCTGCATGAGCCCAGTAGAAGATCTAAAGCTCCTAACAGTGCTTCCTACAATACTAGCTGGAGTCCTACAGCCCATGACAATGTCTCATGCAAGCCTGCTGTATGAGTCTGCCCTAGGAAGGCCTAAAGGTCAGTGGTGGAAACTAGAAGATCTCTGCCAGCAGGATGAAGGATCTGTGCCAGCAAACTGAGGGGTCTGAATTGGAGCCAGAAAGTGACACTCAAGGTAAGAATCAAAGCTCCTCCAAAAAGTACCACAGCCATCCTCAGCAACAGTAAGTTCCCAAGCTCCTTGGTGATGAGGAAAGCCAAGTGCTCATCAGGAAAGCCAACAGGACAAGCTTTTCTAGGAAGCTGAGCAGTGCTCCATCTTGCTCTCTGGAGCCCAGAAGCAAGGCTAGGACTGGAGCTCCCCAAAATGGGCTGTAGCCATTCTCAGTGACAATGAGGTCCCAAGATCTTCCTCTGACAAGAACAGCCAAGTTCATCAGGAAAGCCAGCATGAAAAGGTCTCCCAGCAGAATAGTCCAAGAGAACCAGCAGCTTCCAACAGCTTCTCCAAATAGCTTCCCTAACAGCCTCTCAACAGCTTTTCCAGTTCTGCCTTTGCATTGATAGCAATAATCCTCAGGTGAGCCTACCACACCCACCAGCATGCTGGTTCAGTTCAACTTGGTGTAACAAGTTGACCACCAGTTGGGAACTCACCACAGTCTTCAAAGATGTCGTCAAGTCCCCATGCTAACCAGGATCACCTTGTTAAACTACTTCACAATATTCTTAGGTAGTGAGAATTTAGTATGATTTAAGGGTTGGGCTGAAAGAACTGGACTGAAATAGATCTCAGCCAACTGAAATCAGACCCCAGTGGTATCCAGGTAACAGGTAGCTTCCAACACAGCGACCTCCATGGCAGATGGAAAATATTAACCTTCAAGGACTCATACAGGAAAGCTGTTACTTAGCATCCATGCATAGATCTTAGGGGAGGCTAAGCAGAGAACAGATTCTATAAGAAATAACATAATGGAAAGATCACACTGCATGGGTTACAAACAAGGCTCCTCCCATCTCCTATCTCTCTCATATGCATCATTTTTCAACCTCAACATTATAGTAGCCTGTTTCCACCTCAGGGTCTCTGACTTTAGTAGTTTGAGAGTAGGTCCTATCTCTAACACCTGAGGAATATATCTTCTTCATTTAAATTTTTTTTTTCTGGTACCAGGGATCAAATTCAGGACCTTGTGTTTGCCAGCAGGCACTTAAACCACTGTGCTATATCCCCAGCCCTCTTCATGTTAATATTTAATTAAAATATTGAATATTTGGGCTGAGGTGGGGTCAGTACAGCTGCCTTGAGGTTAGATGGTGTGAAGTCAGTTGAACAAAGGAAGAGTTTATGGCAGAGGTCAAGTGACCTTCCTAAAAATAGAGTTCAGAAGGACTGGGACAGCTGGTTATGCACACCTGCAATACCAGGAGGCTGAGGTGAAAAGATTGCCCCAAGTTTCAGGCCAGCCTGGGCTACATAGTGAGTTCTAGTCTGCGCAGTAAGATGTTGTCTCAAAAAAAGAAAATGGCTGGAAGAGACTAGAGGGAAGGTCTGAGAAGATCCCCAATTTTGAGAACAATTGATGTGGAAAATGAACAACAGACATGAAAGACAGTCTTATCTTTATGAAAGGCAACCAATAAGTATCTCCTGACTTTCCCTCAAAATCAAGCATTTATGTATTGGAATTTAGTAAGGTGACAGTTTCATTGCCAACTCTCTGATAGATCTGACCTGAGAGTAGAAAAGAACAGAATGTGCCATTGTCCCTGTCTCTTGGTTGTCCTCTTCCTCCTCCCTCTCCTCTTTGTTCTCCTAATGAAATCAATCTCCAAGAAGCCCTTGCCTTCACTCCCCTCTGCATACACAACCTGGTGCTTGTGGCAGTGTGGATTTTTGAAGTATAGGAGCAGGGGCTGATAGGGCACTGCAGACTTCCCTGTGGGACACCTCAACAGGGAATCTAGACAGCTGGGTGAAGATTCTTCTTGAAGCTGCCCCCAGACAGTGGAAGGCTGAGCACTCATAGACTGGGCAGCCTTCCCTCCCAGCTGAGTTGGTGCCTGGATTTCTTCCCGGGGCAGCAACTCCATCCTGAGGAGGTGCTCTACATTTAATTGGTTGGGGCAACTGTTTGGATGCCCCCCTTTTCCAGCCTTCTCAGTTTCTCCTTGGCCGGAAGAGTGAAGATGACAAAGATGAAACAGGCATGTGCAGTGACCTCTCTGTCCTTTTTGGGTGGGTCCTAGTGAGGGTTCCATGCCCCAAAGGTCATGGGGCTCCCTTTGATAGAATCCTGTGTGACTCCCACACTCATAGAAATTGAGGGTGACGTCAGCTACAGACACAGGACTGACTAGTGCTAGTGAAACACAGGTTGAAATGGAGCTGGAAAGAGTAACATTTTTAAAGCTAAGCTACATTTTCAACTTCCTCCTACCAAGAGGGAAATGTCCACCCCCAGTCCTGGTGCCTATTTGTGACAGAACCAAACTTTCCACATTTCCTGGGCTTCTGGTAACCCAAAGCCCAGCTGAATCAACATTGTTGGTTTCCTGGCTTCTATTTGACCCCTCCTGTAAGTTGAAGTGAGGCTGTGTGTTGGAGGAGGAGGTGGACCAGCCAGTCTTCCAATTTGGCTAAATTTTTAATTATACACTACAATCAAGTGATATTTATTTTAAGTGTACAACACTGGATCAACATTTTAAAATGTGTTAATATATCAACAAGCTAAACAAGAAAAAATAAGATCAAATAATAGATGAAGAAACACAGACAGAAATCTACCATGAATTCATTATAAAAAGCTCCCAGCAAATGGGACATGGAGGGAGGCTTCTTCAATTTGATTAAAAAAAAACCACATTACTTTTCTTTTCAGGATTGTTTATTAAAGAAAACATAAAAGAACAGAGGGAAACCAAACAATCCAGGGACAGTGGTACAATTTTGCAGCCCTAGCTACTACGAAAGCTGAAGCAGGAGAGTCTCATATTTGACCACAGCCTGGGGAATGTAGCAACTGAGTGAGACCTTGTCTCAGAAAAATATAGAAGGCCTGGGCAGCTCAGTATTTTTTTAATTTAATTTTATTTTGTGCTGGCCAGATAGCTCAGCAGACTAACACACCTGCTTAGGTAGACGCAGGGACCAGGGGTGCAATCCCTAGCATGCTGTGCCGGCTCTACCCTTGGGGTGCACTGAGAGGGCAATTGAGACTGAGTGTGACGGCACATACTTGTAATCCCAGCACTTGGGAGGCTGAACACTGGCAGATCACTACGAGTCCAATCTATGTAGTGAGACCCTGTAGGTCCTGTAATAAATACATTTTTAAAAACTTATTTTATTTTAAAGAATAAAAACAAGTAGCAAAAACAAAGACAGAAACAGAGTAAGATACAACAATATATATGGCACATATTTTCAAAACAATAGCAAATTAACAATGGCTATTATGTACTTTTATGGTCAAATCTGTTGCTCAGATTAAAAGAGACAGGTTTGTAAGACTGAACAAATAATTGAACATTAACATTTGCTTGCAAAAAATTTTAATGATTTTTTTCTTGAACTTTTTTACTTTACATTTTTTAATTTTTTTACAGAGCATATAATAGTAATTGATAAGATATTAGAAATGGTACAAATTTAGAAAAACAAGATCAGAGGTATTCAACCATGGTTTTTGTATTGCACTTTGCTGTCTTCAACTATAGTTGCTCAAATTACAGATATTAGCATAGAGTTAGTCCAAGTGAAAAATTTAAATATTAACACTTATTTTCAAAAATATGATGGAAATTAGTAATGCAATCATCTCAGCTATCTTGTACGTGTATGATTTTTGTATTACACATTGCTGTCCTCGATGTAATTGCTTAGATTACAAATATCAGCATGAAGAGTAACTAAGTGTAAATTCTAAACATTAACTGCTGTTTTCAAAACAAGTGATGGAAATTATGAGTATAATCATCTCAGCCATCCTATATATATACATGCATGATTTTTTTTCTCGCTTCCTTTTTTCCTCTACTTTCTCCTTTTCCTCAGTTTCATTCTCTAATCCTTATGTTTAGGGTTTTTTTACATTTTACTGCATCGATTATACCTTTCAGGTTTTATTTATTCTTCCAGGTTCTTACACTAGGGAGACAATACAACATTTACACACGTAGGTCTGATTTATTTCACTTATGAGTATAGCCTCTAGTTGCATCCACATACCTATGAAGGCTTCAGGTTTGCCTTTCTTTATAGCTGAGTAATACTCCATTGTATGATAATGCCACATCTTTTTCATCCATTCCTCAGGACATTTTGATTGTTTCCAAGATTTGGCTATGACAAATTGTGCTGCTATAAACATGGGTGCACATATGTCACTGTGGTATGATGATTTCAATTCTTTTGGCAAAATACCCAGAAGGGGTATAGCTGGGTTAAATTGGATTTCCAGACCTAGTTTTTTTGAGGAATCTCCACATTGATTTCCATAGCAGTTGTACCAGTCTCCATTCCCATAAACAGTTGAGAAGAGTTCCTTTTGCCCTGCAGCCTCTCCAGCATTTGTTGTTGGTTGATTTCTTTATGATAGCCATTCTTCTGGAGTGAGATGCTATCTCAATGCTGTTTTAATTTGTATTTCTTTTTTTTTTTTTTTTTTGTCTTTTTTGAGACAGGGTCTCACTGTGCAGTTCAGGCTGGCCTTAAGCTCACTTTGTAGCTCAGGCTGGTCTCGAACTCACAACAATCCTCCTGCCTCAGCCTCCCTAGTGCTGGGATTACAGGCATGCGCCACCACGCCTGGCTTAATTTGTATTTCTAATGATCAGTGATATGAAACATTTTTTCATGTATTTATTTGCCATTTGTATTTCTTCCTTTGATAAGTGTGTATTCATCTCAGATGCCCATGTTTTGATTGTGTCTTTATATTTATTCTGGGGGCCTGATTTTTTCAGTTCTTTGTTTATTCTAGAAAGAAGTCCACAGATTTAATGCAAACCCTATCAAACTACCATCAACCTACCTCACAGAAAATATTCCTACATTTTTGGAACAAGAAAAGATAGCAAAAGCAAGCCTAGGCAACAAAGGCAAGGCAGGAGGCACTAACTTGAAATTATATTACACTCTTCCTGTGAGCTACCTGAGGTAACTGTGAAATGGATGGCTACTATCTTGACCCAGAAAAACTCACATAATCATGCAAATCAAGAGGCTCAAATCTTTGCATTCACTTTAGGAATACACATGAAACTTCCTAGGCCATCAGGGGTATGCATATTTGAAAGACCACCAAGTATCTGAAGGATGTCACATTAAATAAGCAATGTGTGCCATTCCAGCAGTACAATAGGGAGTTGGTAGGTGTTCCCAGACCAAACAGTGGGGCTGGCCACAGGGTTGGTGGCCCAAAAAGAGTACTGAATTTTTGCTGCAACTGCTTAAAACTGCAGAGTAATGCTGAATTTAAGGGTTTAGATGTATATTCTCTGGGTATTGAATGTATCCAGGGGATCAAAGCACCCAAGATAGGTGGCCTTACTTATAGAGCTCATGGCCAGATTAATCCATATGTGAGCTCCCCCTGCCATATTGTGATGATCCTTACTGAAAAGGAAGAAATTGTTCCTAATCCAGAGGAGGAAGTTTCGCAGAAGAAAAAGATATCCCAGGGCCGGGGAGATGGCTCAGTGGAATAAGGGCTTCCCTGGCAAGTGCAAGGGCCTGAGTTCAATCCCCGGTTCCGCAAAAAAAAAAAAAAAAAAAAGAAAAAGAAAAAGATATCCCAGACGAAACTGAAGAAACAAAAACTTATGGCACAGGAATAAGCTAAGCATAAAATAAATGCAAACAAAATTTTAAAAAATGAAATTGTACTACAAACCTATTATGATAAAATCAGCATGATACTGGCAAAAAAGAAACAGACCCAAGGATCAATAGAACAGATTAGAAGATGAAGATACCACTACAAACATATTCAGCCACCTTATCTTTGACAAAGAATCCAATCGTGTTCACTGGAAGAAAGATAGCCTCTTTAACAAATGGTGATGGAAAAACTGGCTCTCCATATGCCAAAAACTAAGACTAGACTTGGGTATATCACCATGTACTAAACTAAAGTCAAAATAAATTAAAGTTCTAAATATTAAGCCAGAAACACTAAATCTATTAGAAGAGAACGTAGGAGGGAATCTTGACATAGGGGTAGGCAGTGAGTTCATGAAAAAAAAAAACCCAACTTCACAGGAAATACTTCAAAAACTGAAAAACTGGGATTTCATCCTTTTGAGAAATTTCTGCAAGTCCAAGAAGTCGCCAACAGTGAAAAGATATCCCAAAAATAGGAGAAAAAATCTTGATTTGGAGTTTTTTCTTTCCTCTTTTTGATGAGGTTGGCTAGGGTTTATCAATTTTATTTAATCTTTCAAAAATCAGCTCTTTGATTAATAAATTCTTTGTTTTGTCTTCTTTGTCTCAATTGCATTAATTTCTGCTGTAATCTTTGTAATTTCCTGCCTTCTTTGGGCTTTGGGCTTAGTTTGCTCTTCTTTTCTAGAAGCTCAATGTACAGCATTAGGATAATTATTTGTTCTTATTCTGTTTTCCTAATGTGTGATTTCACCATTATAAATTTCAATCCGAGAACTGCTTTCATTGCATCCCACAAATTCTAGTAAGTTTTGTTTGAATTTTAATTGGATTGTAGATATTGTTTAATATCTTCTTTAATTTCGTTTATAGCCCGTTGGTTGCTAAAGAAACTGTTATTTAATTTCCATATGTTTGTGGGGTTTTGTGGTTTCTTTTATCATTAATTTCTAGTTTCATTGCACTGTAGCCAGATGATATTCATGGGATAATTTCTGTTTTCTCTCACTTACTTAAGCATAACCTATGGACTAGTATGTAGTCTATTTTAAAGAACATCCCTTATGCAGCTGAAAAGAATGTGTATTCAGATGTTGTTGGGTAGGATACTCTGTAAATGTCCACTAAGTCCATTTGTTCAAAGGTTTGGCTCAGTTTTGCTTCCTCTTACTAATTTTTTTTGTCTACTTGACCTGTATTTTTTAGATAAGAGAGTGCTAAAGTCCCCTGATAAGACTGTGTTATTGGATATTAGATTTTTCGTGTCCTTTAAAATTTGTCTTATAAAAAACCTTAGGGCCAGCCAGAGAGCTCAGCTTCTCAAAGCACCTGCTTAGACTTGGTTTTGATCCTGGTGTGTCATGCTGGCCCCACCCCTAGAGCACGCTGAGATGGGGACTGAAACTGGCCATGGTGGTGCATGCCTGCAATCCCAGCACTTTGGGAGGCTAAAAACAGGAGGATCACTACGAGTCCAGTCTACATAGTGAGACCCTGTATTAATACATAAAAAAAAAACTGTCTTATAAGTTGGGTGCTCCCATATTTGGTGTATACGTATTTAAGACTATTATCTTTTCCTCTTGAAGTTTTCCCCTTACAAGTATGTAGTGATTTTCTTTATTTCACATAATTATTCTTGGTTTGAAGTTCAGACTGTCTGCAAGCAGAATAGCTACCCCAGCTGTTTTTCTGAGCTCCTGAAGCATATACTATTGTTTTCCATCATTTGATTTTCAGCATATTCATTTATTTTGGGATTAAATGTGTTTCTTGCATACAGTATATTGTAGGACTTTTGTTTCCTAATCTGTTCTGCCAGCCTATTTCCTTTAATTGGTTGAGTCCATATACATTGGTGATTATAACTGATATGTACTGACTTATGTTTGATACGTCATTTGCCTGCTGTTGCTTCCTTACTTTTCCAGTTTCTGATTGTTTGCCCTGTGTGGTGAGTTCTTTCTATTGCTGTTCTTGGAGTTGTGGTCATTTTGATCCCTTTCTAGAATATCTTTTTGTCTTAGTTACTTTTTATTCATTGCTGGGACAAATACCCAACACTAAAAATTAAGGAAGGAAAGGTTTGTTTAGCTCACAATTTATCGAGATTTCAGTTCATACTCTGCTGGCTCCAAGGCAAATGGTAGCAGTTTATGGCAGCAGAAAACAATGAAGAGCAGAGGAGAAGCAACAGCTGCAGCATCCATCAATCCTCTCTCTTCTTTCTACACTGACTGTGAAGCCCATCGCTGCACTGCGAAGATCAAGCTCCTATGAAGTGGCATAGCTGCAAAGTGGCATAATGAGGACCAGAACTTCTCCAAGGAAGTGATGGTGGGGCAGCCTTCCTCAACTCCTTTATATACACTTTTTTGCTGAGTCACGGGGTGGGGGTGGTCCTGTCATGCCCTAGGGTGGAACCAATCATGCTCCAGGATGGGCCCTCTCCATCCAGCAGGGTGAGACCCCACAGCCTAGAACCTCGGAGCTGATCCAGCCAAGCTTCCAACATCAAGTTGACACAATGTATCAACTACCACATTTTTAGTACTCTGTGAAGGGTTAGTTTGGTTGTCATGAATTTCTTTATTTTATTTCTATTTTTTGGCAGAACCAGGAATTGAACTCAGGCCCTTGCACTTGCCAAGGAAGTGCTTATTCTGCTGCGCCATCTCCCCGGCCCCTTTAGTTATTCTTTGTCATGGAAGTACTTTTCTTCTCCATTAATTTTGAAAGATAGTTTTGCAGAGTATATCAATCTGGGTGGGAATTTGTTTTCTTGTAGGATTTAGAATACTTCATTCCATGCTCTTCTTGACTTGATGGTTTGTGCTGAGAAATATACTGTTACACCATTGGCTTTTTCTTTAAATGTGATCTGTTTCTTTTCTCTAGCAGCTTTTAGCCTTTTGTTCTTTGATGACTTTCTTGGACCTTAATTATTATATGTCAGGGTGCAGCACAATGTGTGATAGCAAAATCTTGGAAACAACCAAGATGTCCATCACATGAGGAATGGTTGAAAAAGATGTGGCATTTCTATATAATGGAGTATTACTCAGCTATTAAGAATGATAAGTTTGAAGCATTTATACTGAAGTGGATGCCACTTGAACATTTACTCATAAGTGAAATAAACCAGACACCTCCCTAGTATAACAAGCGAAAAGCAGAAATATGAAAGGAAATGTAAAACAAGTAAAATCAATTGAGTCAGATAAGGCAAAGTGAATGGCATATGCTACAGGATACTAATCAGCTTTTCTTCTGGATGGTTAACAACCTAAGATCACAAGTCAGAGTTGGAGAAATAGAAGAGCCACAAGGCCAGCCAACATTTTGGCCCTAGCCTTTCAAAGTCAGCGAAGACTCAGGACATAGGAGAACCTGTACTGCAACATCATGAAACTCAGGTGAGCTCCAAATTTTCTGAACA
>PVKA01030861.1:0-26882 GCA_004027165.1 Ctenomys sociabilis | reverse complement strand
CATGTCTCTCTACTGTAAAATCCAAGTCCACTGTAGGCACTATTATGATCCTTATAATCATTTGTATCATTATTACCGTTCTCATATCTTATAACAGTAATATGAGAGGAAAATTGTACGTGTGAAATCCTTTCTCTTTTCTGGAGATTTTATGGTTAAAACAGGTGAAAGGTAATGCTAAGAAAATCTTGTCTCTGAGCATGTTCCCAACAGAATGATCCCAGTGGTAGTTTTATGGGTCAAAGATACATTCAGCTTCCAGAGAGGATGAGAACCAAAGGTTCGGCCAACAGTAATACTTGAAACCTAAGAAAGAACAAAAATAATTTACTAATTTATGTTATAGAGATTGTGGAATGGAACCATCTTTGAGTTGAATAATAAAATGACTTGATTAGAACTGTGTATATTCATAATCCAGGTAGCCACACTGTCATGGAGATACTGGCTCTGAACAGCACACCTTGCTGCAGAATGAATCAGCCCTTTCATCTTCACGAACATTTTTCTGCTGAGGTGAAAAAATCCAAGGAGAGAAAGCAACTCCATCTCTCTGGACATTCATAACTCCTTTTGAAAAAAAGGGTGTTCATTTTCTACCACTCTAAAAGGAGCTGTGGAGTCCTCCACTGTGACCCTGCTGAGTGTCCTCCTTTATGTAGCCACGCATCCCTAGACAAACCCAGTCCTGAAAAGATCTTAGTGATCAAAGATAACACTTTTTCTTATTAATGTCAACAGTATGGGTTAAATATATGGATGGGAGGGTTTCATTCTGGAAACAAATCCATGGCAGCAAAATAGAACTTGGAGGAAAATCAAAATGACAAAGTAAGGTTATTTATCAAGCATCGGAGGTTGGCCTTTGAGTGGCAAAGTGTGTGGAGACCTTGTCCTATAATGGAATCAAATTCCTTAAAGGGCACCTGTGGGAATCCAATAGTACATAAAAGTAAAATATAGCTGAGAGCGAGAAGTGATGAAAAGATGACCTGTGGCCCCCAGGCATAACTTCAGTCTAAGGAAACATTTTATTAGCTTGAGATAAAAAGAACGGCAAATGGTTTTCTGTCCCTTACTTCTGTTCTTACCACCCGTAAGTATAAACAACACCTGTGGACAGTGAAATTCACCAGAAATTTTTATTTGGATTAATATAACTGAATTACATGCAGAAATATAATAAAGGTGGATATAAATTTGATGTGTTCCTAGACATGAAAATAGAAGAGTAAACCAATCATTGACATGAGGACCCTATCAGTCCATCTGGGGCTGACCTCCACTCTGTCACAGAATAACAGTGTATTCACAGGCTAACCATTTAGCTTTCTTCGTCCTCGGTTTTCCCAATCTGAGAAATGCAAATAGCATTACTAACTACATAGTGGGAAAAGGATCAAGAAATACCCTCCTCCTCTTCCTTACCTGTGAGTTTTTCTAGTGTCCCTAGTATATTTCACTGTATCTACAATGTCAAATAGATTGTCTGGAACATTTAAAATAGCTTCTGAGTGTATGTGGAGTAGATGATTTTCTTAATGTAATGACTGAATTGCATAAAATTTTCCTGTTATCTACCCAAATTCATGTATTGCTTAATGACAGAAATGGGGCGAGTTTACATAATCCGTACTTTGAATCTCTGAAAGATTGTTTAGTGAAAAGCATAAAAATTGCAATCAAATCTCATATAACAGAGAGATAATAAAAACCTACATATCAAAAATAGTTTAATATGGGAAAGTCTAAAGGACACTCTGCATGCACATTGCTTCTTAGTGTTATTAGCTGTATAAAATTAGGCTGTCAAATATTGCTTTATGAATAGTCAGTAAGGAACAAAAAGAATCACAAGGGACAAATCACTGTCATTCACAGAAGACTACCTGGCAGTCTAAGAATTAAGTTCACTCTTAAGGGCATGCTCTCCTCAGCTGTTATAAATATGCCAAATGCCTCTGTCAGCAGGCTCAATAAAGAAGCCACCTTCACCAATATGGTGATTGGAAGTAGCAGTCTGTTGCTCAGAGGAAAAAGAAACAAAGACATTTTGTTTCCAATTATTGTCACTTTGCCTCTCAGTTCAGCTGAGCAATTTCATGACCAGTAAGACAGAAAGGATTCTGAACAGCAGAGTAACTAAACAAAACCCCTCTAATTAAATGACACTTCGTTAAGGGCAGAGGACACCTAGAGTCTACTTTCAGAGCAAGTTTTCCCTACACGGAGGTGGTTACTTAGCAATTGGTTACTTAGTGTTAGAAAACACATTTGCATTTGCAGGCTATGCCCCCGCCTCTCTCTAAGCCACATCAAAACCTGAGCTGTCTATGAATTTTTCTCAGAGGCTCAATGATTTAATCATTGCAAAATGTCACAAAAATAAATAGAGGTCTTTGCTATGACCACTGCCTTTTATATATAGTGTATAATAACACTGTATTGATCCATTTTTCAGGCTACTGTCTGAATCAGTCCCTGGAATAATTCTAAGTTCTCAAGTTTACTTATTCAGTTTCCAAATTACCAGAGATTAGAACATGATCTAAACACTTGGTTTATAAAAATCTCAGAAATTTCTTGGTCAGGTCATAATAGTGGCTCTGTGCAATTGTTAGTGGCATCAATCTACAGCTTTCATTTTAGTCTTTCTCCCAAAATCACAGAACATTCTAGACCTCTCCCTCCAGAAGAGCTAGAACAGGAAGAGAGTTAGAGTCAGATAGAACATGAAGTGAATGGTGATACTGCATAAATGCTGTCTATAAACTACTAAACAATTGAAAGCACTTTCTCACATAAATCAGGACACAAGACACTCAGGGCCATATTCTTATGATTATTTGTAAGCAATATAGCTGTTGTTCTAGAATCTTCTATCAGGAACCACAGAGCTGATGCCTACCTTGTGAACTGTGGATCCCTGGAGGCATCTCTGAAATAATCAAGCAGCTTCATATCTAGATGCAAAGGAAACATTTTTAGTAAGTTGAATAAACAGCTCTTTCACATCAATGCAATGTCAAAATACATATATGGAGACTGACAAATGAGCTCATTTATTTCAGTGATTTCTGAAAGCATGGTATCTACTCACTGTTTTCTATTTTTTGCCATTAATTCATACTAACAGTTAAACTGGTAGCAAGGTGAGGAGAAACTGAAAGAATTATTGATAGTCAAATAAGATCATCTTATTCAAAGAGATGAGAAGCATTCCACTGAAAAACAGCAAACCTGACGAGCATCCAAATGGACAGGAAAAATAAGTTTGCAGGCTTCCAAACTACAGAAGCAATCTAGTGCTACCAAAACTTATGCTAAGTGTCCTGACATCCATCTGCCTTCATAGAGTGACAGCATTCTGCTGAAAGAACATTTATTTATTCGTGTCACTCTCTAATTAACACTTCGATATTTTTCTTGTTTTTATTCTTCTATGTGACAGCTAGTTCTAAACACTAAATGCGCTGATCTTCTGGCATACAGTACTTGTTTTATGAGACTTACAGTAAGCCATTGCTCCTGTGTACTCATTCTTCTCATTTCCTCTATCACCTTTCTTAGAGCTCTTATTCAGAGATGGGCGGCTTATGCTGACGTGCTGGGAATTTTTGCCATTTATCTTGTGATAGGTGAAATGGTCTATACATTCTAATAGCAGAATACATTTATCAATTCTTATCCCATTGGCCAAGCCATATAGAAGGTGAAACCTAAACATTCCAATATGAATCATAGGCATAGAGAAATACTTACCTTGTTAATGGCAACTAAAACAATGGATATCTCACATCTCAGTAAGACAAAATAAATTCCTCCACTAATAATGACTTTCTGCTGTGACCAGGGTCATGTGGATCCCTGATGTATAAAAATTAATTATAAATTCTCTAAAAGCAAAAAGTCCTTTGTCCTAATTTTACCCTGTGTCACCACTATCAAGCATAGTAACTTCTATGCTATAGAAGCTTATGAGTTTTTGAATGAATATTAAATAAACCAGCAAAAGTTTTGATCATATGAACAAAGCAGTAACTTAGGAACTTACTTTGCCCTGAATTACTTAGCTCAGTAATGAAAGCATGGCATAACTTACAACAGGGAAGAGGGAGCTGTAGAATCCACTTTGCTATTGCCTCTTCACCAAAGTCACGGAGAACAACTCTGTAACCCAAGGTAAAATTCTGCTCTCTTTCTGGATAAATCTACTTCAAGTTAGCTCTCTCAGGAAAAGTACTCTCATCTGCCAACTTGACTCATTAGGAAGCCTTAGAATTGAACTGAACCATAAATTAAAACAAATGCATAATTTTTCTTCATTTTATTTTCCTGTATGTTTGTTAAAACTTCCAAAATTTTGTAGAAGCCAGCCACAGGATTACCTTGGTTGGTTACTCTAATGTATTATAAGAGCCATAATAATAGGCATCTTGGAATGCTTTGTTCAGTACATGTCCCAAGTACCCAGAACAAGGTCCAGCATATACTTACACTGAGCACTACTGGTTGTATTTGTTCCTCTTCCATCTATCTCATTTACACACTGTAGCCTCTAATGCTTTGAGTCACTGTGTGATTCTCAATCTCTATTCCTTGTTGTTTGATACCTTTTTTTCCTACATTATATATTCCTCATTCAAATGCTAGTTTTAGAAACAAATGTTATGGTCAATGCAGTGAAAACATTTATTCATTTAGTCATTGACCAGATTTAGTTATTTTTTAATCTTTAATCTGGAGGTTCAGAAGTATGTTGAATGACAGAACAGAAAGATAATCCTAACCCTATTTAAAGCAGATATAGGTATTAAGGAAATGGTGCCATTACCTGGAATTACCAATTTGCCTGGAATTGGTTTTCAGGGTGTTATGGTTTGTGTCTACTTGTTACCCCAAAGCCTCATACAGTCTTGTGGCGGCTTCTGGAGTTTGTGACTGATTATTGTGGGTGCGGGCGCTGCACCTGCCCTGGGGCAGATAATTTGCATTACAATGTGAGGAGGGGAGAGATGCTAGCTAGCTGCCTGAGCTGCTGCCACTGCCCTTTGCTTTCTTGTTCTTTGCCTCTATCATGAAAGGTAGCTCTCTGCCACGTGCCTCTCTGCCTTGGAGCTTCCACTCAGATTTCAGAGAAAGGCATGAGAGGTCAAGCAGTGTACCCTTGAGAGGACACTGTGTAAAGCTATGAATGTGAAGCTAAAGGTACAGCAGAGACCCTGGAATACTGGAGGATTCAGGAATGTGGATCATCAGAGAAAAGTCACAGGAGTGAGAAGAGCCAGTTCAAGAGACAAGACATAGGAGCTAGAACCACACAGGTTCCATACTGTGGAGACACCCAAAGACTCTAGAGTTCACATCTTGCTGCAGATTACACCAGATGCTAAATATGGGACTATGGACTTAGTGTCTGATATGCTGGATTTTAGCCTTGCTGTATTCTCATTCTTTTTTATTCCCATACTTGTATCTTCTGGAATAGAAATTTTATCTTGTGTCATTTTATGTTGGAAATGTTTCACTTTCTTTTTATTTATACAGGGGTTCAAAGCTAAATTTATCTTAAATCTGAGAGACCTTTTAGACTTATTGTCAATGCTGAAACTATGAAGACTTTGTCAACTCTTAGAGATGGAACAAATCTCTTTTGCATATAGGAACTGCATGAGTCTTTGGGAGGGTCATGAGAGAATGTGTGGCTTGTGCTTAGATGTGCCCCTACCAAGTCTCATGTGGTTATAAATGGAAGTTTTAGAAAGTGAATGAAGTAAGGTGTGTGAATGTAGATTAATAGTGTAATATTGGCATTAGAGAATAAAGGATGTGTACAATGAAAGTCGTACCCTGGCTATGAGGGGCACCAATCAATAGGTTTATAGGCTGAATGAACTACAGAGACAACGAAGCTATTTTGCTGTTTTCTGTCTTCTTTCTCCCACACCATGGACTGTTTCTCCTCTGTGATGCCCTTCTCTCATGCCACCCTAACTCAGTGTCATCAGATTATGAACAGAAATTTCTCCAAATTCTGAGTCAAAATAATCCTCTTTTCCTTACCTGTGGATGTTGGATATTTTGCACTGCTATGAGAAAAATAAGACAAAATTGAAGTAAGAGAGTGGAATCATCATACTTACGTGAGCAGTTACATTTTGCTTTTGCATTTTAGTTTCTGTTCTCTTGAGACAGGGATTTTCTATTTGGTTGAGGATGGTCTTGGAATCACTATGTAGCTTAGGCTAGTCTTGAGCTCACAGCTCTCTTCTTGCAGTAGCCTCATGAGTTCTGTGATTCCAGACATTTGCCACCATGTTCAGCAGAAATTATATCCTATGAAGCATTGCTATGTACATTCAGGAACTGGATTTTTATCTGCAGAGTACCGTGCTGGACCTGCCCCCAGGGTTCACTGAGCTGGCAATTGACAATGGGTGTGGTGTCACACACCTATAATCTCTGCTCCTGGGAGGCTGTAAACAGGTGGATCACTCACTACAAGTCCAATCTACACAGTGAGACCTTGTGCAATATATCACAAAATTGTCACCTTAGACAATGAAAAACAAATTCTAACCAGACACAAAGACAGTAATCACATCTGACTCTCTTGAGGGCCATAAAAGTGCTTTATCTGCCCCATGAACTAGTAAAATGAAAGCTGCAGAACAAGACCTGATCTCTTAGAAGCAAGCTCTCTAGTGAGATGAATCTATCTGTAGTAACAACAGGAAAACTGTACAGAAGGTGAAGAAGTATATGATCGCATAGGTGTACTTTCTTTCAAAATGAGAGGGATAATTGTAATTCTGCAGGGATGTGCACCCTCCAGACCATGCAGCAGCTGCTTCCTAGACCTCTGTCACACTCTGTTCTCTGTGTCCCTGAAGTCAGTGGGGGAAGAAGGGCCTGTGTCTCTTCTCACTAATCATCTTTGACATCCAGTTGGCACACCCATCAGAGATAGTCTATTTGTGGCTTTCTAGGTCAGCCCTCACTGTACAAGGAGAATGTCAGTATTTATAGGTAGCCTGAGGTTGTAATTAGAGATACTTTGCATAGTTTGGGGAGCTCTGGGATACCTGTGCTCTTCCAGGGATTCAATTTGCACTTGTTTTCCTGTGCCCTCCAAGGGAGGCAAAATAAACTTGAAATAAAAAAAATCTGAAGCTTTAGGGACCCCCCTATGCATGGGCCCTTCTATTACCTTGGGAAGGGTCTTCATATTATCTGCACATAGTAATATTAGTCTTTTATTAAATTTTCCTTTGTGTCTACTGACACTTTTCAGAATTTGCTAAAGGTGATTTAAATTACAGAAATATTAATTTTGGTTTCAGGGATCAAACTCAAGACCTTGGAACTCAAGCTTTCTAGGCTGACAGTTATGCCACTGAGCCATCTCCCAGCTCTTGGTATTATTGTTATTCATACATGTTTGTAGTACATCATGATTACATCCATCACGAGGAGGTAGTTACAGGAATCTTATCAATTCCTTTCTTCATGCCTTCCTCTTGCTCACTCTTCCTGGCTCTTCTCTCCCTCTCTTTCTCTCTGTTTCTCTCTCCCTCTCTCTCTCTGTCTCTCTCTCTCTCTCTGTCTCTCTCTCTCTCTCACTGAGGAATTTCACCAAGAACTTGATGCATGCACACAACACTTTGTAATCCCCCTTTCTCCCTTTTTCATTTCTCTCCCATACATTCACCAGGCCTGGGCTTGGGCTCCCCCTTTTTCATTAATGTATTTTCCTCCTCCACACCCTTTCCCATTCCTCCATCTTTCAGTTCCCTTCCTATATGCCAAATATTCATCATGCTATTTCCTACTTTCTATTTTATTTTGCAATATATATATATATATATATATATATATATATCTATCTTTATTTTGCATATATATATATATATACTCTTTATTTTGTTATATATATATGTTGCAGAATAAAGAATGATCCTTTATTAAGGTTGAATGCTTATATGAGAATATACATATTCTCATATAAGAGAGATGATGCAATATTTAAACTTGTGTGCTTGATTTACTTCATTTTTGTTTTCACAATGCATTTATATTCCTACAAATGATGCCACTTTATCATTTCTATAGCAGAGTAATACTCCAGTGATATAAATAGCATGTCTTCTTTATCCATTTATCTTTTGATGGATGTTTTATGTGTTTCCAACGTTTAGCTATTATTATCTGTGCTGTTATAAACATGGGTAGGCACATATTGCGGTAATGTGATGTCTCTACCTCTTTCAGGAAGATACCTAAGAAGGGGTATTTGAAACCCGCATTTAGCAAGTCCATGGTGACAAAGGGCTAAGAAGAATTCTGTTGGAACCATTGTCCCACAGGATGCTAAGAGAACAATGAGTTCTACTTCAGACAGCAGCAATTTTCTAGGAGCTGAATAGGAGTCATGTCCCACAGTTGGGTACCTTGGAAATTTGTAGAGATGTCGTTATTGTGTAGATACTCCTCAAATGTCAAGCATTCAACCTTAAGAAAGGACTGTTCTATGCTCTCCACTAGTTTATAATGCTCCATTAGATACTGACATTGAATGATAACCCAGTTGATCAAGTCCTGTTATATAAACACAAAGTAATTTTGCATAGTGTTAATATACAATGAGTTTTACGTCAAACAAATCATGAGAATTTGTTTACACCTTCTTCAAAACTCCTTTACCTCCTCAAAATATTACAGCCTTCCTGGCAAAGCAGTGAATCATTTCCGTGACTAATACGCTCTACCTTACTTGTTTTGTGTGAGAAGTTGTGATACATATAGGGACTGTACTTATGTCCAGAAATTCACTTATAAATCAAATTCTCAAATTATAACAAAAGTTTTCTAGAAACCTAAAAACACATTCACTATAAGTGTGCGCATACACCTATTTTATTATTGGTTCTATGGTAGTGATTCCTGAACATTTTAGGCTGTTAAAAATAATTCAAAATGTTTACTTAGTTATTTCATACACTGAAAATAGATTTATCAAAAACAAAAATGTAAGCTGATAAGTTGAGTAAACTAATAATGGTAAAAGAGAATTTTTAAAAGAGAATTTAAAAATGGAATTTTTAAAAGCGCACTGATATTAGGGAATAGTAAATCTGGCTTATACATAACATATTTTTTGTGTTATACTCTCTTCATTAAGTGTGCACCACCTCCTTCATCAACGGTTTTAAAATATTGATCTATCTATTTTATTTCTAATTTCTTCTCTTTGATATCACACTATGGCTATTACATGGAGGTTGTAGAATTAGATATCTGGGTGAGTTTTATTATTTATGATTTAATATCATGATAACAAAGGAATCTGTGGAAAGCTTTGCTATAAAGAGAGGAATGTTGATTCGATGGGGCTATGGACTATTAGTATTAGATGGAGCAGTAGGCCAGGGAGATGGCTCAGTAGAATAAGCGCTTCCCTAGATGGAGCAGTAAGGGAGGTGGTCACAGGTGGAAACCCTCACTTGGGCGTGGCTGCTGCTGGCTGGTGCCTCCACCAGGCAGGAAGTACGGTGTAGCAGAGCATCTTCAACATGAGACACATTCCACTAATGCTTAAGGGATGGATGAATGAATTTAAAATAAAATTAGGTTTCACAACCCTCATGTGCCTCTAGAAGGAGTGTAGATCTTTTTCTCATTTTGCTTTGCTTTTTTAAGTAAATGATCCACTGAACAGAAACATGAGTAGGGAAGTTTTGTATCTCAGATCTATAGGTAGAGATGCAAGAGAGGAAATTCAACATTTCCCCTTGAAGATCCTGCAGAATTGACCTGGGGAAGCTCAGCTGAGCGTCCTTTGAAAATCAGTAGTTTTCACTGGAATATAAGCAGAAGTGGTGCTCATATGCCTTAATGAAGCTTTCTTCATTAAGAATTCTCTCTGACTACTAATAACCAAAGAAAATGAAGCCATTTTAAATATCATCAAATAACTGTATAGCATCAGAAAATAATTGACCAAACCAATCTGGACAGTGCATTTTTTTTTGTGTGTGTGGAATCAGGGATTGAACTCAGGCTCTTGTGCTTGCCAGGGAAGCACTTATTCTACTGAGCCATCTCCCCAGCCCCTGTACAGTGCATTATAACAAAAATATTTCACATGTCAGAGTTCAGGTAAGTCATACTTGATGTGTATGACATATACTAATGTCATAGTACCCACATTATCATTTTTCCCCAAATGATGGAGATTACTGTATATATGTGGATCTGTGTGTGCGCGTCAGTGTGCAGTAAAATGTGTATGTATACACACATAATGCTACTGCTCAATTTGAAGTTTAAGGTGAGAGAGAATTACTCATTGAAAATAACTTCAAAAACACTATAGGATTCTTATGGCTTCTAAGAACAGATGAAAAATATCAGATCTAGTGAGTAAAATGTAATTTTAAGAGTTGTCTCAAGAGCTGTTTATAAAAGAGGTGATATGATAGACCTTACTAAGTATGTCCCTTCTCTAGGACAACATAGCCAGCACCTGCAAAATAAAGAAGGGAAGGTTTCTTTTGGATGTCTATTATAGTGGGTTTAGTTCAAGGTGAGCCAATTCCAAGGCAGAAATGGCACAGCAAAACAGTGAAGTGGAGGGACACTGCCAACCCCAGGGCAGCCAGGAAGCAGGGCAAGCCAGCTGGAGGGAAAGGCTTAGAACAAAACTGCAGCTTTCCTGGTTGCTTCCCCAGTCACAGTACCAATTCCACCCACCAGACCCTACCTCCCACAACACACTCCGCTATAAACTCATCATTGGACTGACCCACTGATGACTATGGAGACCCCCAATCCAATCACCTCTGATTGCATGGCCCCACTTCTAAATATATGAGGATGTTGGGGGACTTCTTAGGCATGTGCTCTAGCAGACTTTTGTAAGTTACAGTATTTGGACATGAACGATGTCCTTAAAAACTGTAAGCTCACAGCTCCTGACATGAGAGAGGCTTCTTGCCAGGGGGTTTTGTAGTGTGACATGCAGTGTGTGCGCTGTGGTCTCACCCTCAGAAGGAAGAAACAGGTGCATCTTTGTCTAGGCTATTGCTCTGTCATTGTAGCTCATTTTCTTGGGGAAAGAAAGGCTTTCCTTTAGAACTAGCTTTTTTCTTAGCATAAAAACTAGGAGAGAAACTAGACTTGCCAACAGATGCTTATGGAAATTTGTACTCAAGGACAGACTCTGTTGTCATAAAATATAGCCAATATCTGACACTGTTTCTTCCAATAAGAAGAAAAGGATCTTCATGTAACACTAATCCGTATCACTTCACAGAAGCACAGTTCAAACGCCAATGAGCACTCTCAGAGATTTATTCTTGCAGCAGGAAAAGAGCGACGAAATCTACTGATGAGAAAGAAAAGGACTTGTTGAGGAACATATGTTGCAAATGGGCAGATGGATAGAGTGAGTATGTGAGTGTTAATGGCAGATTGCCAGTGTGTAGTTGAGGAAATCAGAGCATAGGCAATACTGCAGATTGCAGCAAAGGAGATGACTAACAGTTTCAAGAGGTCTCAAAGAAGAAGTCTGTGTCTCTAGTGTATACCAGGCCTCTACTTGAAAACCTATTGCTACAGAATGGCAAAAACAAGGCAAGATGCTTATATCCAGGAAATCAAAATCAAAGTAGGCATAAAATTATAGGAAAATCTGGCTACCATCCACTCACAGAAAATGAGGTACAAAATTCCATCAGTGAGAAGGAAAAAATAAAAGTAGGAAATAAGATGAAGTGAGAAGTTAGGCAAAGGTTGTCAGCACGAAAGCTGAGGATATTCGCATGGTACATTTACTCTGCTACTATGCTGATGATTTTCAAATTTTCCATCTGCATTTTCATCAACATTCTGGTCTTGTTAGCTCTGACCAGCCTCCTCAATCTCAGCCTGTAGCATTCTATGGCTTTTCTAGCTAGCATCTCCAACCCTTTCCAAGCACCTCCTGTGAATCACTGCCAAAGGCTGCTAAGCAATATTATCAGGTGCAGTCAGAGCAGTGACCCCTCTCCTTTTCCTTTTTCTGGCTCATTTTGGATAGTGGCTGGTTCCAAGACACAATATCATGGCCTGAGGGTCTGCAAGAAGAAAACTTCCCCCATTTAGGGCCCAGAAAGCAAAGCAAGAAGCAAAGACCTAGGAAGGGAGCCATACCCTTCTGGGTCATTCCCCCAAGACACCGCTTTTTCCAACAAGTCCCCACCCACTTCCTATTAGTAAGTCACATATGTCAGTGCCAGGATCCTATCAGCTTCCAAAAGTTCCACTTCCTAATGCAAGTGGGATCTGTGGCACACCCTAGATCTGTAGGTCTAAGACATAAGATGCTTGTACTTCAAAGACATTATTTCAACCCCAAGGACAGAAGTAATTTTGAAAAACGAGAAATATAAAAGGGTATTGTCTCTTAACAAATAATTTCCTTAGTGGCCTTTAGTGATCAGCCATTTGGAAGTTAATGGAAATAATATATGTTTTAAAGCAGACCATTTTAAAAACTTTTTGGGAGATTCATTATTAAAACACAGTTAATCAAAACTCAGGATTACATATTTAAATTTCCCCTCATAGTGTAAATTGTGGTTTCTATGGCTTAGAACTACAGCCATGTGAATGCAGTGACGAGTACACAAACCGAGCTTCAGCGAAACCTTTGATGTGGTAGACACTGCATGGTATGAATGCTCCTTTTCACTCATTGTTTCAATATTTTTTTCATGTGCCTAAAAATGGTATTACGCTTCATAATAAACAAAAAGTAAGCAGGATGTTATTGCCTATTTACCAAAAAAAAAAAAGTGAAACAAATGGACTGAATTGGATTTTTCAACATAAAAGTGTTCAAAAAAATATTTTTTTTTCCAGCAACAGCTGGAAAAAGGCAAGGATAACACCATGCTTTAGTACAGCTTTACTTTTCAGCTTCAGTGATTCCAGATGCTAGGATTACTGGGAAGATGTAATTAGTTTCAATTAACTAACATCTGGCCAAACATAAACATTATATTTAGGATTCAGGTAAAGAAAAGCACATTTCTATTGGGCAAGCTTCTTAACAGAACAGGCTGAAGAAGATTAAGAAATTCTGTTTAGGTCACTGAGGAAGAAATAGGTTATTAGACGTAGCTTTTAAAACAGAGTCTCTAAGATTTTCTCCATCTCTATGTTTCTGGGTTAACTTCCAATATAATAACTTGAGCCAAAATCTGTTTAAATAATACCAAGTCAAATCCCATTCTAGCAAATAACCAGTTCAGCTAAAATCTCAGTATGCCTCAACTCCAGCCAAGAGTTCGCATATTTGGAGAAAAAAATATTTAAACCTACTTCTCAAATAACAAAAAAATTGGCACCTTGCAATTGCCTGTGTAATAGGATTTGGATTTCTCCTTCATGGAATTATACAAGTGAGGGAAGAATTCAGCCTCCTGATAGTTCTTCTTTACATAGGAGCTCTCCATGACAAGATCGAAGATGAATCTCTAATTTGATATGCCATAGGTAGGATTTCATTCAGCCCAGGCTTAGAGGAAATAAAAGTCAAGCTTCATTAAAGAGAACTTCTGCTTCGTACGTGCTTATGGAAGCATCAGTATGATACACTTCCATTCAACTTTGAAAAGTTCAGATATGGCATCAGTGCCAATTTACTGAACACTGACAATAGAGACAACAGATTTCAATCTGAAGCTATAAGAGGGTAAGTAATCACGTCCTTTAAGACATAGGTGGTAAAACATTTAGATTCTTGCTCATTCTCATGTCTACAACATGCAAGTAAAGTTACCTTTTTGTGGTTTTGTTTTTGTGGCTGTTAGGGTTTTGCTTTTTTTAAAGTTATCTTTTATAATTATCCCTTATAAGGGATGAATTTGAAAAGCAAGTTCATCTTTAAGTAGCTGAAAATGTTATCCTAATGGATTCATCAAGTAAAAATTTACAAAGCACCTTGCAGCTCTACTATTGTCCCATCCCACAGATAGTTAGTCTAGCTGATGATATGATATTTCTATTATTAAATGTAACATTTTCTCATTATGCATTAGTATAGAAAGAGATGAGTATTGATTTTAAAAAGTCCATCATTTCAGTTTGTTGGCATTGTGGCCATGTGCCCCACAAGCTTGCTCAGTCATAGATATTACACATAAAGCAAATAATGCAAGATCTGGAGGTGTAGATCATTGGTAAAATATTAGGCAGGCATGCACAGAAACCAATGCTGAATGTCTAGTACAATTTCATATACATAGAAAGAGAGAGACAGACAGAAAGACGTGCAGTGTAACATTATAGTGACAAGACAAAATTTTAAGTCATTTAAAAGTAACTTCATATATCTTTTTTTCTATTACATTTATACATATCAAATCTTCCCATCATTTGTTCAAAAGCCTACGTTTCCACAGCTGGCTCATTTCAGTTTAATAACTCATGACATTGTCTTTAAAAAAAAAAATCCTATGCTCTACTGTTACTCTACATGCTGGTACTCTGTCTCCAAGACAAGCCTTCTTAATGTTCCCATGAATGATCTCCTCCTACCAGACCCCCAATTTAACATACTTCATCATTATCTATGCACTCTCCCACCTCGATTGTGCACATCACCTCAGTTTCCTACATTACTGTCACTAGTTCAGTTCAGGTTCTTATCTTCTTGCTAAGTGCAGTGGTCTCATAACAGCCTTCTGCTTTGAAATGTGACTTCTCTTCTTCCATATCAGACCTTAACAATTTATCTTTCATAATCCAAATTTACACACAGACAAAACTGGCCATGCTAGGACCATCCAGATAGCTCACTGAATTAAAGCACCTTCTTAGGCAGATACAGGGACCAGGGTTTAATGGCCCACATGCTCTGCCAGCCCTGCCTCTCGGGCATGCTAAGAAGGAGAATGAGACTGAAACAAGTGGTGGCACACACCTGTAATCCCAGCTCTTGGGAGGCTGAAAACAAGGGGATCACTATGAGTCCAATCTGTGTAATGAAACCCTGTAGACCTTGTACTAAATAAAAAAAAAAAAAAAAAAAAAAAAAAAAAACTGGCCATGCTTCTCTCCTAATTAAAAAATGCAGATGACAATTAAGTGTCTTCAGCATAAAAGTCGAATTCTTATACTCAGGAAGTAAGGACTTTAATTTGAGGACAATATCACCATTTTTACTTGGAATTATATATCACCAAGCTCTAGGGTACTGGAGGTCCTGCTGCCAACTTCACCACCCTCTGAATCATGTTTTCTAGAATTCCCTTCCTCATATAGGTACAGGTTAGGAATGCCCAAAAGTGAGATGACAAGTCCTAAGGATAACCCATTACTATTATGGACTACTGGACTATATTGGAATATTTTGCTGAATTCATGCACCTATAATATTTAAATGGCAATGGAATTCCCATCTCTAACAAAACCAAACAAAAAGAGGAGATATAAACGAAGGACCATTTTGTACCTGTATATACAAAATAGTTAGGATAGATATACAGCTACTTTCCCTTAATTCAACAAGAAGAAAGATTTGTACTAATAGTGTCTGGACAGGATATCATGTCTGCATCTTGTGCTATGAATAACTACTATAAAGACAACAATATGCAATGTATTAATTATTGTAACTCTCCTACCAACCTGTTTTGAAACTGTCTCTTTGCAATTTTTTTCTCAATAAGATTAATAAAAAATAATTAAGTTAAAAATGTGAGAGGTTAGGGAGTCTGAGCTGAGACAACCACCATTCCTTTTCTGAAAGTCTTTAACAGCTAGAAGCTATGTAAGACAGACAAAGAGGTAAGAGAAAGTGATGTCTATCCTATAGCAAATTCTGATTTTTGCTGGTAGCCACAAAAGCTACCAAATGGCCACAGACTATTACCCCAGCCCTTCTTTGTAGCTAGACTCCAGATCTATTTACCGCTACCAAGACTTTTTTGTTGGCTTTGGTGGCGTTTCTCTAAACCTCTATGAGTCCCAACTCCTACAGTTGTGAAGGCCTAACTCTGTGGGTAAATACCTAACTTTTGATACATCCCCCAGAGAAAACCTGAGTTGGCACACTTGGAACACAGTCTTGATATCACACTGGTATGCGTGCAGTCTGTTGTTTATATCATAAACATTGCATTCACGCTATTCCTTCGAATTTCTGTATTTTTCCCACACAGCCCTGCTTTTCTCAAGATTCTTTAACTATTTTTATTAACACATCTACCAGTGGGATTCCCCGACTATACCTGCTTGATGATCTCAAACCCCCAGTATTATTTTATAAGTTACTCTAATGTATCACAATTATTAATTTATCTATCACCTGAACATGTTTATCTAGCACTTTCCCTAGGATGGGAGATCAACAAACATACATACAGTGTTGATGTCTGTTCCTTCCCATATTGGCACAGGCCTCCTAAGTTAAATATAAAATAGCACCATATTACAAACAATTCTAGCCAACCAAATTGTCTAGAATTCAGATACATGAAAAAAAATCTTTATCTTAAAAGATTTTCACCACAAAATACCACACACTGGCTCAGGAGTAATCACTGATAGTAAATACATGAAGCTGATTTTGAAACTCAAGTTTCCTTTGACTGCTAATCCAACTTTTAATCTCATTCTTCAGCCTGTTTCAAACCCCTGGTAGACCTAAACCTATTTTCAAAGGTACCCAAACCAGGTTCCTGAAATCTCCTGTTTTTCTTGGAATTGCCTCAGTGGCCCCTCTAGAGAAGAGAAGAGAGCTAATAAATGCTGAATGGAAAAACATGAGGTGCTATCTTTTTGTTTCTTGTGGTGGTAAGGATTGACCCAGTGCCTTCTGCTGAGCTACATATTCAGCCCTCTTTCACCTTTTATTTTAATAAAAAAAAAGTCACTAAGTTGCCCTCTTGCCCAGGCTGGGAGTGAGCCTGAATACATTTGCTTCAGTCTCCTAAAGTGCTGGGGTTATAAGCATGCAACACCACTGTGTTGCTTTACTCACAATATATGAGACTCCCTGTGATTATGATTTGGAACACACACACACACAAAGGTATCATTTACGATAAATTGAAGGGCTGGCCAAATAGCTCAGCAGATTAAAGCACCTGCAAGCAGGGGCAGGGGCCGGAAGTTCAATCCCCAGGCCTGCTGTTCCACCCCCACTCCCAGGGCACACTGAGATGGCAATTGAGACTGGGCATGGTGATGTGCTCCTGGGAGGCTGTGAACAGGTGGATCACTACAAGTCTGATCTAGTGGTGAGACCCTGAACACACTCTAGACCATTCCCTAAAATATAAAATAAATAAATGAATAAAAGATAAGTTGAAATCACTGACCTACAAGATAATGTCCAAGTTTCTTAGACTAACTACCCCACTCTCCCATCAACCATCCTTTGTTCTAATTCAGCAAACCTTTCTCTGGCTAGCCCTTGGACATTTATCTTTCAGTAGTGCACAACCTAGACCATGTATGTTGGTGATGCTATCTTTGAGGAGCTCCACATTACTCCCTCTCAATAGAATGTCTCTCCCATTTCTCCTTGCCTAAGTGACATATGCAACATCATAGCACTTCCTTCAGAAAGCCATTTCTGAGATTCCACCCTGGAGTAAATCGTCTTCCGCCCCATTCTTGCATTTCCCCTATGATGGCAAAACACTGGGTTGTCACTGTTTCAATTCACTATTCCAGATTCAGCTAAAGTGCTCCAAGCAATGTCTTAATCAACCCTGCATCTCTAGCATGTGTGTTGCACAGGCAATGAATGACAGTTAGTGCTTAATGGTTATGGAATGAAATCTTCTACAAGTGGAGACCAAATAGCAGATTAAAATGAAAAGCAGGATGGGAAAGAAAATAGTAGGTTTCTATTTCTTTAAGCCTACTCCTGCACTTAAATAAATATAGAGCTGATGCCAATGTATATCTCTTTTGAGCCTCATTGGAACTCTAATGAGTTCTAATGTACAATTGGGATGTTTTGGATGAGAAAATTTAAGTAGGTTATGTGGAAATAGGAAGGAAGTGAAGAAAACTAAATTCAAGTTTGCCTGAATTCTAGCTCATCTTCATGCCATAATATGCATAAGTAATGTATGCCAGTGTGCACTCAGTTGTGACACAAACGAAGCCATCCAGGAGTGTACATCTGCCCTGTAAAAGTCTGCTAGAGCATTTCAGCTTATTTGAGTTTCCAAATTCCTTGCAATCACAACTAAAAGTAGCACACTTTCCAGAGACTAGTAGTCTATTTCTACGTAGATGTCACCACCTACTCAAGTCAATTTAATAAGCATTTATTTAGTACCCACTAAATGCAAATCACTGCACATAGCCTTAGGAGAGATATAAAATGAGAAAGGTATGGCCCTTGCCCTTCAGGAGCTCATAATCTAAAAATATACATTAACATTTGCAAACGGAGGCAGACGGTGATAAGTGCTTTAAGAGAGGTACTTACAACGTGCAAAGAAAGCGTAAAGTAGTAGAGATTAATTCCAACTGTGGGATAATAAAACAGCTGGGTAAATGTCCCTTTCAGGCCACATCAAGAAAGTCTTTTATGACTCAAGCCAAAGGACACATTTCTTTGTAAAATACTAGAGCTTATTCAAGTAGACATGGATTTTGTGAGCAAGAATAGAATTTAGCTACAATGAAAAGTGCTTTACTTATATGTATTTTCCAAGCAACTAGGGAAAACTCATGGGTCTATTTATTTCAAAAGCTCTCAGTCTGTTAAAATATAACTCTACATGGTCCAGCCTATGTGCACACAAGCATTCACTGGATTTCTTTTCAGTTCACTTGAATTCTTAAAGACTGACTAGTCAGTCTTGAAGTAGGAAATTTCAAAGGAAACAGTTCAGCCTGACCAATAAAAGATGAAGGTAAAGAGGGGTGTTTTTCTTTTTTAATTTTAACAAGAAGCAGCTACAATATATTAGCTAGTTGATACCTCGCTTCAAAGATCTTAAAAATCGGTGAATGAAGCTAACAATGCTAAGTGACTTCCTTTATGTGCCAAGCATATTTGCTAGGAATTGGGTTCATGGTACCAATTTGAAGTAAACTGGAAATAAAAGTGAAACCACAAAAATTCATATAATTCCATTTCTCACTCATCACTCATGAAGTTGATGCTTTGGTGTAGAAGTCCATAGTATACTATAAGTACAAAGGAAAACAGTTTATTTACATTAGTGATATTTTAAAATAAGGACACCCCTACTTAATATAAAAACACATCATAGACAAGAAGGTGCTTTTGAAAATGTGAAAGGTTTTCTCCAGGATAATGTCTCAATAGAACCAATGTAAAATAATCAAGCAATGTGTTGTTATTTCTAAAAGCCATCTCCTTGATAATATATTTGTGTATTATAACAGAGAACAAGTTGAAATCTCCCAAAAGCTATTGGTCCAACAAAGAGTTTTGCTTGAGTTAAATCTTAAATCTGCTTTATACAGAATAAGAATTGAGCAGGAAAGTCTCTATGACCTTATTGTCTCCCTATTTCTTTGAGCCCTTTCTGCTTAAATTATTCTTTCTCTGCCCTAGCCCAATCTCTTCCTTCTAACCTCTACTTTCTCTATAGTTTCCAATCTGAAAATTGTTTTGAGAGAAAAACCAGTTAATGATATTTTATTATAATAGGTTTTTTACCCTTCCATTTAATTGTATCAAACAGCTTCTAATAGCTTTTTCCACTTTTCACCAATGTTTGTGCTATTTAATACACTTAACCTGGCTTTTGTACAGCTCATTGCAACTGCACTAAAATATTTTCAGTGCTTGCCAATTACATCTGATTACCTCTTCCCAGTTCTTATAATGTTAATATATTTTCTTTATTTAACTCTATTACTGCTTGTTAGGTGGAAGTCATTTCATGTCATCTCCTGATGACTTCTGCTTGCAGTAAAAGGACGCAGTTATGTTGGATGACAACTAGACTCGTTGAGCACACATTTAGCTCCTTTTCTGGTGCACAGCAAATGCACGATGCTATCCACTGTCCTGTGTCTGCATTCTGGCCTTCCTGGTGCCTATGCCAGCCGGCTGGTTACAGTATTGGCTGGGAGCAGATCAGCAGATGGCCCCACTTGCAGATCCTATTATCATCTTTTTGGGGCTTTCCTGTGGCTCCTAGAAAAGCAAAGCAAAAAAGTTGCTTTTGTGTTTTTAATTTTTCTTTCTCACCTTTACTAATTTGCTCAAAACCTAGACATAGAAGAAAAGCATCCTGTCAAGATCATCACAGTATTTCATTCTTGGAACTTTTACTACCACAACTTCTAATATAAGCTTTTAACTCTTCCTCCCACTCTTCTGATGATTTTGCTTTTATTTATTTTATAACTGATTTGTCTTCGCAGAGTGATGGTGTATTGAATATACTGCTTCTCTCTTCCATGCCATTCTCACAGTACACACACACACACACAATTACACCTATAGTATATTATGCCTATACAGTTGTTACATATGCATACATATATGCACTCACACATGAATATACACACATGTAAATTCTCAGTGAGCACATGTAGGAATTTGTTGCTTTTCCTTGCATTGAATAAATCTTCAGGCAGCTCCTCCTACAAATGTTCATCTTTTGCAATTAAAAGTGATCCTTAAGTAAGGCAGTCAACCTCAAAAAGTGACATCCTCTCACATGCCTACTACCTAATTCACTCTATCACAGCACTTACTAGTAGCTAACTCTGCTTCATCATTAAATTTCAGAGCAGTTATATGTTCTCAGTGAAATAATTACTAAGATATTTCCACCTATTTATGAATAACTGGTAAACCACATATAATGTTAGATTAACAAGTGAACAAAAAAACAAGAACTTCACAGATAGTAAATTATGTTCTAGAAGAAAAGACATATTAAACATCTAAAACTATAAAATGTGGAAGGTATTGTGAAAAAAATGGTTTATGTTTAATGGCAGAAGGAAATGATTTACATTAGTAAGTAAGGGAATAAATCCCCAAGGAAGTGACATTTAACTTGAAACGTGAAGAATCACCAGGATTAGCTGAGAGCAGAAAGAAATTGTAATTGTTAAAGTGAGATTGATATAGGGGAGAGAAACTCCCATCATGAAAGGAACTTGGGACAGGCTCATGTTCTCTAAACCTGAAGAATGAATTTTAGGAACAAATGGAAGTTAAGAGTAGAATATATTTATTGGGAAAAAGAAAGCTTCTGTCAGACAAAATGACAGAATGGGCCCCTGAAGAAGATTGTCCCCAGGAAGCTGTCTCTTCCAGGGACTTTTATAGAGTAAAATCATGTAGTGAGATGTGTCTAAGGCAGAGAACATGGAAACTCGCTTAAGTGGGCATAAGTGGAACAAAACTATGGTCAACCATCAGTGAGATTACAATTACTATTCTAGAGCTAAATTTGATTAAATCCAGGACCAAATGAGGAAGTGAGTCATAGGACACAGTCTTGTTGGGGGTTATAGTTTAGTTACTCTTTTGGGCTCTTTCAAGGTAACTGATACCTGCTTAGAATATCAGTCCCTGCGCAACCACTGGGGACCCCCTGCTGTCTCTCTCCAACAGAAGCTTTTCTATCCAATAAAGGTTTTTCTTCAACTTCCATTAAAAAAAAAAAAAGAATATCAGTCCCTGATGCACATTCCTAGGGAGGTACATGGCTGTATTTATTTACTCTTTTGTCTTGAGGTCTGGCCAACAATGGGAATGTCTGTCTCTTCCAAAGTGGCAAAGTCACCTTATCTTTCATATTATCTTTGATATGTTATGGCCTTAGAATGAAATGTTGAATTATTATGGTGGTCATGTAATATGGCTAAAGCCATTAAAACAACAGCTTATCCTCCCAGAGACCATCTCCCTGCTTTTGCTCCAACTCAGCCCAGGCTGCAATTTCCTTTCACCTTTCCTGCCACCTCAGAGTAGAATGCAGTCAGCCCTCAGGTATATCTAACATCCCTTTCTCCACTGCTGGCAAAAGGCCATAAAACATCAGCCTTTTTGTTCCAACCCGGAAAATTCATTATCTTCTCCAGCTTCTCCCTGTGTCCTCCAAGATAATAAAGCCCCTTTCCCTTTATAATAAAGCCACTTTTCCTTTTTCCTTCTGCCTTTGCTGTGACACCATCAAAAACTTATCAGTCTCCTTGAAGGCCTGGCCCTGTCTGACTGCCTATAATATTTGTCTAATTTAGCTGTCTACAACAAGATCATAATTATGTTTTTTTTATTTTTTTATTGACGAACAAATAGCAATAAAACAGTTTCAAGACAAATTGACAGGACAGATTCGATAAATTAATACACTGCAAATTGTTTTTGTAATCTTTTGGTATCGTATAAGGTGCATACATGATATTATACTTACAGACACTATTGTAGCAGATGTCTCTAATCAGTGAATTAAGAGAGTATAGCTGTATACTTATTTTTTATAGATGAATTATATCACAGATTCAATAATTAATACTTTCTACCTTTTCTTCTTCCTAGTGGTTGTCCATAGTACTAGAACCCGACATAATAACTTGTTCAACTACTATTAGCGCAAATCTTGCTTCATAATTATTTTACTATGCTTGATAATACATATATTCTACATTCAATTCAACTGCAAACATAGGTGCTATAAAATAAAAAAAATTAAATATTGCTGGAAGACAAGCTTTTCTAGAATAAATACAAGAGAGCCAGAGTCCATTTAATTATAAAGGTGTACATATACGGACATACACAGACATTTTCTTAAAGACATCAACTGAGCCAAATTAGTGTGCAGAATCAAGTTAGCAAAGTTTTCTGGGGTCCAATTTCAGGATATCTAAATCTTTGCCTTCCCATAGGAAAGCAAATCTATTGGTATAAAAGCAGTAGGATAAAATAGGTCTTTAAAACATACCTGTAGCAGGAGAAATAACATATGCCACTCAGATTATAGTAGCACTTTGGAAAATAAGTTCAAAGTATGAGATTAGCTCTAAATTCAATGATTACAAATCCTCAGAGTGAAAATGATGAAGAGCAAGATGACAACAATGAAAGCTTCACAGATCCAGAGTGTGAGCACTGTATTCAGAAAGGCTTAAGCTTATATCTCAGATATTTCTCTTTCTCATACAACTGAACTTCTAAATGTAAACAAACGTTTCTGTACTGTATGACAGCGGATTCTAGACAATATTCCTACTTTGTCTCGAAAGAATGAATTCCAACTTAATCTCTCCATCATCTGGCAGATGTGAAGCCATGGAATCTTATATTAATAGGGATTAGGGGACTACCTTGGAGCTTCTCCATGTAGGGTCCTATGTCTTAAAGCAGAGATTTAATTAGTCACATCATTATCACTGCATCCCTTAAGGCCTTTCATTTTTTAATTTAAGTTATAAAGTCTTTGACAAATAACAAAATTATTATGTTAAAACTGTTTCAAAGAATATATCATGTGTTTGGAGTTAAGATTCAGGGAAGGTATGCTTGAATGTTATTAGATAAATACAGGACATGTTTTATAGCCCATACATATTCTTTGAATTTGAATTTCTAACGATTATGTCCAAACATTGACAAATGTGAAATAAATATTATTTGTTTTGTTCAATTGGCATTTCTAAATTCTGAACTAAAGGGATTTTTACTTGCTATCTAGGCAATTTCTTATGTGCTAAACTTAAGAGCAATTTTAAATACTAGAAGCAACAGTTCAAATTTCTATCTAGGTTTCTTACCCCGCTGTATCACAGACTTGAGATTAATCCTAAGGGGGCTGGTATTCACAAAGTATAGCTCATTTTCTGTAACTCCTGCTAAGGTTTCAACTACACAGTTAAGAATGAAAAATGAGCAAGCAAATTGGATTTGCCAGAACTTGCATCACCAGTCAAAGAAGCAGGGAAGGAGAACAGAGAGAAAACATTAACTTGGCCTTGTCCCGTTGGTAATGCAATTCTATAGCACATGGTTTAGAAAAATTACCTTTGCCTCCATTTATCCAACATGGAGACCAACGCAGGAATCTCACAGGAAAGGACTTGCCCACACCTAATGCCAGACCATACAGATTGCTGACAATATCAAAAGCTAAATTCATTTTGTGCTTTGGTGGACTTGATTTATTCTCCTGACAGAGACAGAAATGCACTGGGAACACAAATGAGACTGTCACATTCATTCTACTCCTGACCTCAAGCAGATGAAATGCCAACTTTGGGGAGTCTGGGTTGCACAAAGAAATGGTTATTGAACTGCTTGGTTTCCTTTCTTAGTTAAATTAGAGTAGCAGTGGAGACCAGCACTTTCCATGCTCTTTCTAGGGAGAGATTCTCACCAACACTGAAAAACACGAAACAAACAAGGAAGGAAATCCATTACGATCCTTCCAAGTTTCCGTTTAAAATATTTTTTGGAAATGTTAGGCTGTTATTTTAAGCAGTACCATCCCACTTTACAAATGACTGTCTACTTTGGTTTCTACCTTTCTACCTAATTCTTCTTCCTAAAATACCTTCCACACTCAAGCACCCTCCCTCCAAAGAACAATTAAATCCTATTACCATTCAGCAGGGCCATGCAGGCAGAAAAGTCACTGATAGCCTCTGAAATTGTCATCACATAATCACCATTAAGTTGGCCCAGAGCTCCTTTCAAGAAAAATCATAGAATTCAGTCTGGAGCAGGGTCTCCTGGGACTTGCCACAGGTGAACAAGATACCTGTCTAGTTATTTCTCCACAGTGTTTAATTGTGGGCAAGAAAGGGAGTCCTTATTGTGGGTAAGTAGCTGAAACCCAAAGGGCATAAGAGTGTCATTGTTATTATCATTGAAGAAAACCTGAAGGCAAGCAGCAAGATGCTCTCCAGTGGTCAGGAATGGTCCTGTGGCAAATCTCAACCTTGTCAGTCTTGCTTGTCTCTTGGTACCACCTCATTCCTTTCCCCAGCTACTCAGAATCATGTTCAGAGGGCTCCACCATGCACTATATTTTGTTCTGTGCTCTTTTTTCAAATTCACAGATGTTGTTAGGTGCACGGGCAGCTTTCATAAGTCACATCAGTCTATTAACCTTTAGAATAGTGGTATTTTCCAGTCTCGCAAGTAAATAAATCTTAAAAGAACAGGGGACAAGCAATACCCAGTGTGCAGCTCAGAGAGATTCTGAAGGCATCTGGCCTGGCTTAAGAAGGGCGAGAACCTCCAGCTTCCCTTTCTGTGCCTCTCCATGGGCAGTCAGCAGAAAGATCTGTTTTCCCCTCAGCTTGGAAAGGCTTAAAGAGGGCAACCAATGCTGTGCAATCAACAGATACCATTGAATTCTTACTGTTGGTAAACTTTTGATTCAAGAGAGAAAATGGGAATTATATAGTGATCCTCCAGAATTAAAAGAAAAAGAAGTAAAAGAAGCAAAACCACATTTCACTGGTTTATTTAGGTTTAATGAAACCCACAATTTCTGAATCAGCAATAAGTTAATTTGGAATAATCTTTTATAAAAGTAGTTTCTGAACATTTGGAAGTCAGAATTTAAGGTGGATATCAATACAGAATAAAGAGCTGAAATGAACTCTAGAAATTCGTTAATCTTCTCCATTACCCATAAGGTAAACTAGAGTTCTGGAAGTTTTAGAGGTTGGAGGAGCTCATGTTCCATATGGTGAGCAATGTGAACAGACCTTGTGCAGGAGAAATGAATAGCTTGACTCATAATTATCCAGGAGTCAAGTTAGAAAAATCTAGAGCCCCAAATTAGCATTTTCCCTTTTGCATTTTTCAGACCACTGTTGCAGATAAAATGTTGGAACCACTTTAATAATAAAAGTATTTATCTATAAATGATAAAGGGAATATTAACTAGAAAAATAAGTAATAGATGGCCTCTACTGCAATGTGATAAAAGCCATCTATGACAACTCAATGGCTAATATAATTCTAAACAAGGAAAAACTGAAATCTTTTCATCTCAAATCAGGTACAAGACAAGGATGTCCTCTATCACCCGTCCTATTCAATATAGTTCTGGAATCATTGGCTACAGCTATTAGACAAGACGGAGAAATAAAAAGAATAGGAGTAGCTACAGAAAAAGTTAAGTTATCATTATTTGCAGATGACATGATACTTTATTTGGAAGACCAAAAAAACCCCACCAAGAAGCTACTAGAATTGATTCACAAATTCACTACTATAGCACAATACAAAGTCAATGCACAAAAGTCAGCAGCATTCCTCTGCACAGATAACAAACACACTGAGAGGGAAATTAAGGAAACAATATATTTTACATTAGCACCGCGGAAAATGAAATACATTGGAATTAATCTAACTAAACAAGTCAAAGTTCTTTTCAAGGAAAATTACAGTACTCAGCAAAAAGAGATCATAGAAGATTTCAGAAAATGGAAAGATATTCCTTGCTTCTGGATAGGAAGAACCAACATCATGAAGATGGTCATACTCCCAAAATTGTTACACAGAATTAATGCAATCCCTACCAAACTGCTACCACCTTACCTCACAGACCTAGAGAAATCGTTTCTAAAATTTATTTGGAACCAGCAAAGACCTAGAATAGCAAAGGCAATCCTGAACAACAAAGACAACTCAGGAGGCATTACAATCCTGGACTTGAAATTATACTACAAATCTACTGTGATAAAATCAACATGCATCTAGCAATGAAATAGACTTGAGGAATAGAATAGAAGATGCAGAAGCATCTCGAAAAAGGAGCTAAACATGCTAACTGGAAGAAAGATAGCCTCTTTTTTTTTTTTTTTTTTTTTTTTTTTTTTTTTTTTTTTTTTTTTTTTTTTTTTTTTTTTTTTTTTTT